>OY992884.1:52638588-52758588 GCA_963921405.1 Cepaea hortensis
CTACTACTGCTACTACTACTACTGCTACTACTACTGCTACTACTACTACTACTACTACTACTACTACTACTGCTACTACTACTACTACTACTACTACTACTACTACTGCTACTACTACTACTACTACTACTACTACTACTACTACTACTACTACAAACTAAACTACTATACTAGTATATTGTATTTATATATTATTTTTTGTTGTGCTCGCTCGCTTTAATCTCAAGCATAGTTCATACACACTACTTCTAGTAGTCCTAGACTGAATTTTGTGTGTGGATGAGCTTTTACCTATTAACAGTGTCCCTCGCCATCAGGCGAACCCACTCCGACTTCAGAGGTACTTGTAATTAACGTCCCCAAGTCAAGGATGTTAGGTCAACGTTTTAGTACAGCTATCTGGTTAAGGGGTTGAACCATTTACCTCGGATTCAGCACACCGGATGTTTAAGAACAATTTTATTGTTGAGTTGAGGTTAGAACCGACAGCACAGCACAGCACTCTGAACATTCCAATGTGTGCTTCGACGGTACTTCAATTTTAATTCACCGCAAACAACCGCAAACAAAGACGAATCCCTTCGAGCAGTCCACTGAACACTAAACCGGAAAATGATTGCCGGACAGATGCAAATGAGGCTCGAAGGGATTCTTCTTTGTTGCGGTGAATTAAAATTGAAGTACCGCTTCGACCTTAGTATATATTTTATTATATATTGTACTCCGTCCATAATATATGTTTGTTTGTTATTATCAACATAAAGCTAGTCACACAGTTAATATTTAACATAAACACTAATATATTCTCCAGATACACATCAAATTAATGTTATACAAAACTAATTCAAAAACTAAACATTTACTGTCAATGTGTGAGACAGTGTGCACACCTTGATTATATATTTTAAAAAAAAACCATGGCTGCGCCACGATGCGCACAAATATAAGAGAGTGAACTTGTTATATCTGTCAATGCAATATAAATTATATGGGTTAAAACTGGGGCAAAGCTGTGGACGTGTCTCTGGCTCATATATATATTTTGTGTTTGCTGATGAAAGCATGTCGCCGCAACGAACTGTTTTCCGTGATTCGATTTTGTAAAGCTGCCACAATTTCGTGATTTTATATTATTTCCAACGAAGTGTGTTTAAAATGAAACAAACATACAGTCTGTGTAATATGTAGTGTAACAGATGGTGTCCAGGACAGAAACTGTCTTATTAGTTGTTTTTTTTTTTTTTGGGGGGGGGGGGGGGTGTGCATATCCTTGTTACAGGACATGCAGTCAACACGAGCAAATCTGCCGCTGTGATCTCTTGGCAAGTTTACGTTCAGTAGTTTGCCATTGCTTTCTGAACGACCTGCTCCCTTATCAGCACGTTAAAACCCAGAGCGACGCGATCTGCTGCCAAATCGGTCCCAGCTGTGATTCGAACGCGAGTAAACGGGCTTACGAATCGCGTCTGCAAGCTCTTGGCCACGGAGACAGGCTTATTAAGGTTAGGCCTAGGATATTCTAGGTTCGTGGCATACACTGGTAAGAGAGTGAACATTTCTCTTCCTCACAGTTTCCTTCTATGGCCATTCCCAGACAATTCAACATGTTTTCCCGTTGTGTATTTGAATCAATATCTTGTAAGTGTGAACTGTTAGACTCGGGGGGGGGGGGGCGCTGAGTGGTCTCGAGGTATGGTGTCCGCCTCGACTGCTGGAGGTCATGGGTTCAAGCCCCGGTGAGGGCCGGGATTTTTTTTTCAAGTGGACGTCCAGTAAGAAAATTTCCCCTGGTCTCTGGGTAGTGAGATCGGACGCCCGTATGTATTGTTGTGCACGTAAAACATCCCTTGGCAGTTGGAAATCGAAAAATAGTAGCCTAACGGCACCTCCGGGCAACATTTCGAGTTAAAAATATACCCAAAGCATTTCAGGATCCTCGCCGGTGCTACGGATTTCGTGCACTGAGTTAAGATTCTCCGGACTCAGGCTTGAGTTAGGAGTAGAACGGAGCACTTATGGGTTACACCAGTGTGCCGTGATGTTGATCCGTCGACTGTTAGACCCCTTGCATATTGTAGGTCGGCGGCATACAATATCAGGGTTACAGTTCCCTTCCTCTCACTCTTGACTTCCCAGACTAATGGTTCTCAACCGGTGGGGGGGGAGGGGGGGGGAATTTGAGAGTTTCCGGGGGTGGGGGGGGGAATTCAGACTATTTCAAGATTGTGTTAAGACAAGAACCGATTACTTGATATTGTTTTCCCTCCATACTTTACGGTTCTGAACTTCTCGCCGTTCTGAAATTCGTTTTATAATGTAAGTAGACCTGCAAATCACGTTTTATGTAGACGTCTAGACTTGTCGAGTATGTGTTATTAAATTTAGCTTCCATTTTTACGTATTCTGTGTAGGGGCGGGGAGTGGGAATTTATAGGGAGGAAATACGAAATGGGGAGAATGATATTCTGAACATATGGTGAAGGGGTGCATGGGCCCAAAAAAAGTTGAGAACCACTGTCCTAGGCCATTCCTACACTGACCTTGTGTGCTGTTTGGTAACTGGTGTTGGCGGCCTACCACCAACCAGACCCTGAACATGCCTTGACTTATAAAGGCATCTGGTCGTCTTGATAAATGATAGTTTGTTAAATGGAGTTAGTTATCCCTCTCCATAACACAAAGCATGGATTGAATTTAAAGACCATGTGTTGCCCATGCAGTATGATCCCTCTCTCGGCTGCCTAATTTACTCCAGAGGAAAGGTAACACCAATACGGATGGAACAAGACAAGCTGCAGGCGCTGCCGGATCAACAAAGCAATGCCATAACAGTCTGCCTTTTAGAACTTCCATCCTAAAATAATTGCTGACCAAGGCTTAGCGCCTGTTCTGTCCTGCCATGACATTTAGTCTTTAGATTGCATTTTCTCTCACTATGGGAAGACTTGTACCCTCCCAGTTGCGCTCTCCGCCCGAAGCCGTTGGCACAGTGTGGGGTGTCGGGTTTGGTGAGCGCCACCCAACATTCGGCGCTAACAGAAAGCAGGTAGTACCGTCTACTATTATACGGTAACTCTGCCCTATCTCACTAGGACCTGACTTTCACCTTGACCTATCGCATGCAGAAAGGTTTTGCATATCCCTTACCAAGCCCAAATCCACTCCTGTTATGTTATATAAAAACTTCTTGTGCAATAAATCTCTGTCGTTGGGATTTGTAACCAGATTTACATTTTGCATAAAAACACACGAGAAGCACAAATGTGCTTTTGAAATCAAGTTTCAGAGAGGAATATTAAAACAAAAGAGAAGAAAAGGATCTATCCAAAACGCCACATTAATAAATAAGATTGGTTAAAATAAATACAATTCATGAAAAATTTGTCATTTGGTCATGTAACAATACATGATTGTATGGAAAAGATATTGGTGGGGGTATACTAGTCAGGCCGAGAAAATACATGATTGTGTGGAAAAAGATATTGGAGGAGGTGTGCTGGTCAGGCAGAGAAGAGGAAATACATGATTGTATAGAAAAGATATTGGAAGAGGTGCACTGGTCAGGCAGAGAACATGAATTACATGATTGTATGGAAAAGATATTGGAGGAGGTGTACATGTCAGCAGAGATGGATGTATGGAAAGATATAGGAAGAGGTGTATTGGTCAGGGAGAGAAGAGGAAATGCATGATTGTATGGAAAAGATATTGGAGGAGGTGCACTGGTCAGGTGGAGAAGAGGAAATACATTATTGTATGGAAACGATATTGGCCGATGTACACTGTTCAGGCAGAGACGAGGAAATCTACTACGTAAATGGATCCAAGATGTGATAGATAATTTACACATGATGACGACAGAGATAGGGACATCTGGGCTTGATATAGAGACACATTCCGAAAGACTGTTGTGAAGTTATGCATAAGACCCACCACTGGGTGATACAAAGAACCAATTGTAAAGTATGACTGTCTATCCGTGACAATTACTCAGCATGCTTTTCAAATCACAGAATCGTAGTTTCTCGGAAGATGATGAGAATGTCTTGGGCGGCCACACTGAATAATTAATCTAAACAATTTGAAAGAGGCCAAGACACAAAGACAATGTATCACACACATCAGAACAGGGGAAGTCGACATCTTTGGCCAAATTATGAGAAGTTCACCGGACTCTCCTTCGGGAGACCCGGGTTCGATCCCTCGGTAAGGTGTGGGATTTTTTTCTGTCGGGGGCAAAAAGAAAATCCTAACCAGCACAGTTCGCGGCGACTGCACTAGCCAGGCGGCCTTAATTCCTCAGGCTCAAAGACCCCTCTGCCATACACCGCAAGGTACTATATTGGCAGTAAATGACAGAAGAAAAAAACTGAAGTATATTGTAACAGCTGGAAATATTTATGGAAAGAGGGATAATAGAAGACATCGAGAGGAGATTAATGACAACTCTTCACCATGGCATGGAAAATATCACATGGAAAAATAATGTATTTCCGTTAGCTGGCTTTGAACTCAAGCGGCGTAGTCCACACACGTGCTACAACTTCTAGTGCTCTAGACTGATTATTGCGTGTGGATTATCTTCCCCTATTAACAATGTCCTGATTATCTTCCCCTGTTAACAATGTCCTCCCCCATTAGGCTTCGATTTCAGAGATACTTGTAATTAACGTTCCCAAGCCAAGGAGGAGAAGTGAAGATTTTAGTCCAACTGACCGGTATAAGGGTTGAACCTGCTACCTCGGAACCAGCACACCGGATGTTTAAGAACGATGGCTCTGTCCATTCGGCCACGCTGACCTCCATATCATCACGTAAATTGATACATTATTCCATAAATTGCCAGATATAAAAAAGCATGATCCTCTGTATATGAGTATGTTATTCTCCAAGCGAAAATGCGTTTTTAGAGTTGAGTTGAGTTTAGCTAAGAATCGGCATCACTGCACTCAGGACATTCCCATACGCGCTCCGCCCCCTCGTTTTACAGCCAACGAAGAGTTACACTACTAATCGTTCCCGCCTCTATCTGATTGAAAGTTCTCTTGGTCTTCCCTCTCAGTTTTGAGGTTCTACCAAAACCCCTGCCGATCCCCAACAATCTCATCCTTTCCACATACGGGTTTTCAATCTGTTCCTCCACCTTCTCTACCTGGTCTTACAAGCGCAAGATAATTTTTAAAGACCACGTGACACAGGCCCACGTTTTTAGATTAAATTCGTGTTTCCCCAATGTGGTGAAGGAGTTACGGACGTAGTTCGTAATCCAGTATACTACGTTCGAAACAAAGCTGCTGGCAATTTGGCAGCACACCGCCTTGTTTTGTGTTTGTTTTAATAAAATGGTATGGGTGTCGGTCGTTCAGAAAGCAATGGCAGACTACTGAATGTAAACTTGCCAAGAGATCACAAACAGCCAAAACAATTATGGGGTTGACTGCGACGTCCTGTAAAGGATATTCAACTAGCTTAACTTCCCAAAACTTACACTTTGTTGATATCTTAGCGTGGCCTCCATGAGAAGCCTGAACTTTATGATTAAACAATTTTGGACAGCGGAAGACATGTATTGTACACACCTTTCTTTCTCTGGACCTTCTTTGTGTGTTAATCATTCCAGGGATGTATAAATGTTGTCACTGTGATGGTCTCCCGGGACACCTAAGCATGTCAGTTTATGTCTTCCGCTGTCCAAAATTGCCTGATCATAAAGTACAGGCGTGTGATGGATCTGTGAAATAAATAACGCCCCAACTTGCAGCCGACACACAATGGGCTAACAGACCCTTGACTTGTTGTATCGACCAGGGCTGCCCAAACAGGGCTTGTATGGATACCGCCGTGGCTTGCTGTGTTTGTGCGGAGTTACATTCTTCTTCTTCAAATGTCTGGTCGAGGGAGGGGGGGGGGGGGGGTTGTAAGACATCTGTGATCATAAGTCTCTACTCCTTTATGATCACGACTCTCTACTACTCTGTGATTATGACTCCCCACTCTATAACCATGACTCTGCACTCTATAACCATTACTCTCTACTCCTCTATGATCATGGCTCCCGACTCTATAACCATGACTCCCTACTCTATAACCATGACTCCCCCACTTTATAATCATTATTCCCCACTCTATAATCATGATTCACCACTCTATAACCATGACTTTCTACTCTATTATCTTGGCTCTCCAATCTATAACCATGACCTTCTACTTCTCTATGACCATGACTCCCAACTCTATAACCATGACTCCCCACTCTATAACTAAAAAAAAGCTAAAACCTTCCCGTGTATAGATAGAACCCTTTACTTTGCATAGAATCTGTCTAGAGCAGTGGTTCTCAACCTCTTGTGGCCCATGTACCATTTCACCATATGTTCAGAATGTCATTCCCCCTCCCCCTTCGTATTGTCTTCCTATAACCCCCCCCCCCCCCCGCACACACACAGTTTACGTAAAAATGGAAGCTAAATTTAATAACACATACTTGAACAAGTCTAGACATCTACATAAAGCTTGATTTGCAGGTCTACTTACGTTATAAAACGAATTAAAATGAAAACTCCAACCTGCACAGTTCACGGCAACTGCACTAGCCAGGCGGCCTTAATTCCTAAGGCTCACAGACCCCCCCCCCCCCCCCTTTCCTGTCATACACCACAAGGTACTATATTGGTAGTAAATGACAGTTGATGATAAAACGAATTTCAGAAGGGTAAGAAGTACAGAACCATAAAGTATTAAGGGACAAACAATATCAAGTAATCGGTTCTTATTTTAACGCGATCTTGAAATAATCTTAACACCCCCACCCCCTCTCCCCCACCCCCACCCCGAAATCCCTAAATCACCACCGGTTGAGAACCACTGGTCTAGAGGAAACAAACCTTGCATAAATGCTCGCTGAAGTAGATAGCTAGCTAGGTGTGACGCACTCCCATCAAAGAGAAACAGAAAATAAGAAAACTGAGAACCCTTGAAATGAAGCCATTGTAAAGACGTAAAGATGCCTGTTATCTAACGAAGCACAGTAATGATTGCCGTCTAATTTTGTGCCATGAATCAATGAGTTATAAAAACACATACCGGTAAATAAATTACTGATGAAAGCAACATTCTTTATCCGCAGCCGAGCCGTTGCTCGAGGCTCGCGCTTGAATTCAGTTGCAAGTGCCATGTGAATAGACACAGAACTTTCTAATCTTCAAGGAACTTTCTATGGGAGTTCAGTAATTAGTTAATTTAATATAACTTATATTGAAATATTCTAGTTTTGTTTGTGCTTAAAGGGAGCACATATACAAGAGGGAGAGAGAAAAATTGCAAACGAGAGTTGAAAAGGATGACAGAATTCTCCATCCCCTTTCTTGGAAAATATATTTAAATGAGTTTGACAGAATGAATGCCTGAACGCTTTTGTGAAGTTCGATTGTGCATGTAAGCTTGTCTAACATTCAGCCTTTTCGCTTGCTGGTTTATGTACGTTATATTTATGCTTGTGTATTTGCATATTTAATGCCATGACTAAGAGGTCAGCGTAGCTAGGAGGTTTAGCTAACTGGCGCTCAAGCTTTCTCACTGCTGACGGCGGAGTGGTGGGTTAGTTCCAAACGCCGGTCTGCTGGACTTCAATGCCGACGCCAGGATTTGTATTTCTCGGTCTTGCTTCCCAGTGAGGACACTTCATGCAAGTTTAGTATTTTAGAGTTTTCATACTAGGAAAGCTAATGCATACGCAGAAATCAGTCCAGTGCATTAGAAATAGTAGCACGTGTATAGATTACGTTTCAGTTCAAAGCAAGTGAACGCAGCAACCCAAGCAGCGCATGGTATGTCATTGGCTTGTATGTCATTATGTGTTGTTGGATACACACGGACCACAGATGTGTTGTTGGCTACACACGGACAATAGCTGATCACAGAAGGTGTGTTGTTGGCTACACACGGACAATAGCTGATCACAGAAGGTGTGTTGTTGGCTACAAGTGAACAATAGATGATCACATATGGTGTGCTGTTAGCTTCATACGTACAATAGCTGATCACATATGTTTCTTAACTTAGAACAGGAAGTCTAGCGAGGTCACGTGATGATGTTACTTGAAACAACCAGGTATGTCAGTATGTGCCTGCGATCATAATCGCAGTTGTTACTCTTGTAGGCTTTATTGGGGCAGCCTACTCGCTACAGTTTTCAGCTGGTTTCAAGTTCCTGTGCAGCATGCGGTCAGCAGATGTGTGTTTGTGTAAGAGCGTGCGAGCTGTTGTTAGACCATTGAGTGGTTAGATCATTTATTTTATGGATTGGTGCGTAGGTGAGTGAGTATTAATGAGTTAGTGATTAAGTAAATGTGTGGGTGGGTGAATTGGTGGGAGAATTATCGTGTGGAGTTATGAGTGGGTGGATGGTTGAGTGGGTGGATAGGTAAGTAAGTGAGATGATAATAGGTGAGTAAGAATATGAGAAGGCGCATGAGTGTGGAGATGAGTTAGTGGTGGGCAAATGAGCGTATGTATTCTTGATTTTTTTTTTTTTTTTTTTTAAGCATATCCTTTTTACAGGACTTAGCTGTCAACACCAGCATCTTTCAGCTGTATGTTGATCTCTTGGCAAGATTACGCTCAGTAGTTTGCCATTGCTTTCTGAGCGGCCGGCTCACATAAACCCGTAAGTTACCAATGCGATTCGAACCACTGCTGATTTGAACCGTCATCACGTTGCCTGACGAGAGTATACGAGATTACGGAGAAAAGTCATAACCTCTAAGCCACGAAGCCGGCTGTATTCTTGATACAATTCTAAATTACGATTATGTTTATGGAAGACTGTTTATTGGAGACTGTTTATGGGGAACTCCTGGACAATTAGTAAACAGGCGAAAAAAAGCCTGGAAGCATAGGAAATATGATTTTATAGAAGAATACTGAAAATCATGTAGACAGCCAAAAAGAGCTATCAGGATGTTTTAAGGGAAGCTGAGTCGCAAAGACAACTTATCACAGACATCAGAATGAGGCAGTCCTCGTTTGTTGGCCATGTTATGAGAAGACAAAAAACTGGAACATGTTGTGACAACTAGAAAGAAGTGCAGAAAGAGAGATGTATCATGAGGAGCGGCTGGCCGAGTGGCTAGAATGCCGGATTCTCTTTCGAGAGACCCGAGTTCGAATCCTCGGTAAGGTGTGGAGTATTTTTCTGTCGGGGGGGGGGGGGGGGGGGCAAAAAATAAAACTCTAACCTACACAGTTCTCGGCTACTGTACTAGCCAGGCGACCTTAATTCCTCAGGCTGAAGACCCCTCTGCCATACACTGCAAGGTACTATATTGGCAGTAAATGACAGTTTTTGTTTCATGGCACAGAAGGGAGTCAACACACGAATTGATCCACGACGTCAGAGAACGTAATTTGTGGAGAGGCATGATCGCCCATGTCAGCCGTGTGTGTGTATTTATGTGTGTATATATATATATATGTGTGTGTGTGTGTGTTTGCGTGTTAGTGTACATGTGTGTATATGTGAGTGCTAGTCTATATTCATGTGTGTGAGTTATATATGTGTACATTTCTGTGTATGTGTGTATGCGTGCTATCTCGCCCTTGCCAGTGTGTGTCCAATTGAACCCCTTCTCGCCTCCCCCAATATCCAGTGGACTATCAGGGTGGATATTTATGTAGCGGGGGTCATATTTTCTCACAATCATTTTGTGGCGCGAGAATGATTCCGCGGTAAATTGTCCGCCTGGGAAATTATTGGCAGAAAATTAATTGCTCGGCTGTTTTGCCAATGCTGCCTGTTGGCCTTTGATGTTTAGATTTTTTTCTTTGTCGACACAGCGATGCAAGAAAGGAAGAAAAACAATCAGCCTCATGAAACCCTTTTTGTCAGTAAGTTACATTGACAGTGCATAGGCTGGCCCGTACGGTCAGTTGTCTGTTTTAGTAGTCATTATCTATGTGTTTAATGATAAAGGCGATGGTGTGTATTTTAAACTCAAGCGGAGTCCACACACGTGCTGCTACTTGCAGTTGCTATTACTGATTAGTGCACTGGGCTGATTTTGCGTGTGGAATAGCTTTCCCTGTTACCAATATCCCTTGCCATCAAGGGAACCCACTGCGACATCTGAGGTACTAGTAATTTAAGTCCCCGAGTTAAGGACGAGAAGTCATTTTAGTACAACTGAACTGTGTAGGGGGTTGAACCCGCTGACTCCACATCAGCGCATCGGAAGTTAAAAGCGAGTGATGTTATCCATTCGGCCATGCTGACCTCCTCTGGTATGTATTGCGTGGTTGGAATAACGGATGAGGCAGTCATTCCAGCAACAGATGATGATGATTGCCCCTACGCTCATCTCATTCCGTGGAAATCGCGTGACCGAAATAATAAGAGCGTTCGCTTTTAAACTTACAGTGCTCTGATGGTTCATTCCCTACACCGCTCTGTTGAAGCTCGACCTCGATTTCTTGTTTTTGACTCGGGGATTGTAAATGACAAGTACCTCAGAAGTCGGAGTGAGTTCGCCTGATGGCGGGGGAGACTGATAATAAGGAAAGCTGGCCTACACGCAAAATTCAGACCAGTATGGACTACGTTCGAGTTCAAAGCTTTAGATAATTTTGTATGGCACGGTAATGGTGTTATAAATATCCACGCAAATGATGTTATAAATATCCACGTGAATAATGTTATAAATATCCACACGAATGATGTTATAAATATCCACGCGAATGGTGTTATAAATATCCAAAGGGCCCTTGGCCAAAGAAAAAGGCTACCATTCCTCAACTAAAGTACAGAAAATGGTCCAAAGCCATAGCACGCTTTATAGCTTGCCTGGCGATATCCAAAAGCCTAAATCATATTTGCACTGTCATTTATTGAGTGTGAAATCAAGCGCTAGACCCATACAAGCGATACAGAAATAACATGAATTAACACCACTGATCAAACATTGCATATCTTAAAATAGTTCCGTCCTTTGCTAATGGTTGCGACGAACACACTTTGCAAAATTTAACGTTTATTTGAGGGGGGTCTGTGCCACGATTACCGTATAGCGAAGATTCAAATAACCGGGTCTCGCTATATGAACATATCTATCTGGTTATGTTGTATGTATGTATATATATATATATATAGTTTTATTTTAATGGTCTTGCTTAAAAGTTAGCTGCAGATCTTTTACAGAACGTCTCAGTCAACCATAGCATTGTTTTGTGTGTGTGTTTTTTTTTTTTTTTGTGGGTGCTGTTTGTGATTTCTTGGCACGTTTACGTTCAGTAGTTTGTCGTTGCTCTCTGAACGGCCGGCACTCATACCATTGTATTTTTATTTTTTTATATCCCTTACAGGACGTTGCAGTCAACATCAGCATTTTTCAGCTGCTGTTGATGTACAAGGCATGATTACGCTCAGTAGTTTGCCATTGATTTCTGAGCGACGGGCTCACATACCACGTAATTTACCAACGCAGCGAGAACCGCTACCGACTTTCGCGTAGGTTACTTTACTCACGAGAATGTACGGGATTACGGAGAAAGACGTTAACCCCTAGAATTGTATAAGGGAGACAAAAAAGCAATGAAGAAGGGAACTGGGAAGCGCATCTCATGATGGCGTGGTTCCACAGACGCAAGGTCCTCACATCCAGCTTAGTAGCTGATACTGTATTAAAGTTCTTCTTCTTCTTCTTCTTCTTCTTCTTCTTCTTCTTCTTCTTCTTCTTCTTCTGCTGCTGCTGCTGCTGCTGCTGCTGCTGCTGCTGCTGCTGCTGCTGCTGCTACTACTACTACTACTACTACTACTGCTGCTGCTACTGCATGCTCTCTTCCTCTTCTTCTTTTTCTTCTTCAAAACTCCGCCTTACACCCCCCCCCCTCCCTCCCCAAGCAAACAATATAAATAAATTAAGGATGCCTTAAAGCGCAAAAGCGCATTAGACACCCAGTGGGTGCTGGCAGTTAGTATCCCATTTCCTCACACCCACTCTAAGCAGGACCGACTTAGGAACCCATCAATCTTAAAAGAATTCGCCTGGATGTGGATTCGAACCCAAGACCACCGGACAGGTATGCGAGCGTCTATCCACCACGCCACCCGATACATCAGTTAAATGATTAAGTACCAAGGGATTACTAATCGTCTTATGTGACTTCTCGTATCTGCCATGATCGCATATATCGCCGAAATGTCATTATGTTAAATACAGCATGTCTACTACCACAATTAACAAATGTTCAGTCATAACTGGGACTCATCCCTACTTCTCATTTTCCGCCATCCATTTTTGCTTGGTCCAAACTTACGTTTCGTTTGGCACTGAATCTGTTATCACACATTCGACCTGAGAGATATTAGTATTTCATTGAAGATTTCACACATTTTTCCCCCCACGAAAAATGAGGCCTACAGAAAGCGGTACAATCCCTGCCCAACTCGTAAATACCGTATCGATTTTTGCGGTCAGGAACGATCTCGTAACACGACGACAACTCAGATAGTGTCAAGTGCGACGGCTTTATGTGAACTCAAATCATGTTTGTAGTTAGACTTAGAGTGAACTGCCAACTCAGGCGTCACATTTGTACATGCGATCTCAATTTGGGAATTTAATTACTAGTCTAGGCTATGCTTATAGCTTCAGCCCGCACTTTTGTATTTCTAGGACGTGCTTCAGTTCTGAAATGTCCTAATGGCATTTCCCAAGAGACTAGAATTTGGAATGTGACTGTAAGTGTACCTGAGTGGTTAGTCCAGCACTTCGTGTTCATACGGGTCTGTTTAGGATGCATTGTTTGCTACTGTAGTATTTGTTCATTGTTTGTTAATACTGTTTCCGCTCATTGCTTTGCCACTTTGGTGTCGGTTAGTGTATTTGCCACTACAGTATAATGTGGTTTTGTATAAGGCACGGGTATAACAAAGCAGTGTATTTGCAGAATAGAATAATAGAGCGTTCCATGGAAGTATACAAAGACCTACATCTTTGCTTCATTGACTTCACAAAGAGTTTCGATAGAAGTAAACAAAGACGCACATATGTTCTTCATTAACTACGCAAATGTTTTCGATAAAGTTCGACATTTTGATACGATAAAGATGCTTGCGGGTCTCCAAATTGACGGAAAATACCTAACACTAGTAAAGAATATATATTGAACACACAAATCTGCCATTAGTCTTGCTAATGAAGTAGGTCAGTACCAGTCAGTTAAGAGAGGTGTGCGACAGGGATGTGTCATGTCTAAAGACATTTGTAGTTTTACCCACATGGTAAAAATATGAGAAATGTAGAGGATATGAAAGGATTAACACCGTAGATCGTACAATCAACAATAACAGAATGCAGGTGGTACAGTCTTGAATGCACATAGCTGATTCAAGACTGGTGATCGTATAAGATGGCGAATCACCAACGCTGACGCCTATCGACACGGGACATAATGATGTTAATATGTTTGCTATTGTGGCATCAGTCGATTGTGTGGCACTGTGACATATGTTCACAATGAACATCAATTCAATGTAAATGAATCAGTAGTACAAAGATACAAATTAATAAATACGATAACAAGTTGAGTGTGTTCAGCTTTATAAGACAGAAGTCTCAAGAGCTACAGATACATCACACACATGAACATAATGTTAACCTGTCAGTGCATATGCTCTTTGTCTACCACAAGTGTTAATCAATACTAGCGCCTTGCCGTCTGAACAAACGGTAGATTGTTACACTGTACTTCAAAATATGCATAATAACTGCAGCCGATTTCGGGAACCAGGGATGGAGTTAGACCTCTCCATAGCACAAAGCCTGAGTTTAATTGTAGAGACCATTTGTTGCCAATGCAGCATGATCCCTCTCTCAGTCTGCCTAATTTACTCCAGACGAAAGGTAACACCAATACGTCTGGAACAAGACAAGCTGCAGAAGCTGCCGGATTAGCAACGCACTGCTCAAACTGTCCGACTGTTGGAGTTTCGACCCTAGACCAGTTGCCAACCATGGCTTTGGGCGAGGTCTGCCCTGCCATGATATTTAGTCTTTAAGTTGCATTTCCTCGGACTATGATAAAGCTTGTACCCTCCCAATTGCACTCCTCCACCCGAGTCAATCATTACCTACTTATTTATTATGTGTGTTATTTTCAAACGTATATATATGTGTGTTGCACACAAATTACTTACAGTGCTATATGTCTCTTGCTCCACACAGGTTATCAAGGCTACAGAATGACGCCACAGCATGGCCGCTAAACACAGCCACCCACGTCCATCGCCCACAACACAGTGCTCCACCCAATCTGGTACCTTCACGTGATCAAGTGTCATCATCGCCGTGGAAGTTAAATGTTGCTTTCTTTCACATGAACAGTCCGCATTCATTCATAAGAATGCATGTGATAGGGGCACCAGTGGCGAGACAGTAGTTTTCTCGTCCTCGCAATGGGCGATTTCTATCAAACCTATCCTAAATTGGAGAGTTAGCTCGTTATCGCCGTGACAGCCACATCCAGTGCCAAGTTGGCTGCTGTCAGAGCTTCAAAGCCGCATACTTCACAATGTTAGTGCCTGTAAACTTTGTCAAGGAAATAAGGATAGGTGTGGCTATCTGTAGCACCCAGTGACATTTGCTGTTAATCTAGCAATGTTATCGGATAGGCCTGTCAATCTGTTTGCAGTTTTAGCCAGTATCCGATATCCCACCTCTTCCCCATAGAGGGGCAAACTGCAGAAAGTTTTATTTGCAAAGAAAACCACCCAACGGAAATAGGAATTAAAACAGTGTGTAGATATTTGGCCAGAGATTAAGCTGAAAACCCATTGTTAATGAATGAAAACACTCTGACTCAAGGTCAAGTTTGTATGGATGTGGTTATTCCTAGAAGACATTTGAGCTGATTGTTCGAGGGGCACTAAGTTCCGTGTCAACAATTATCATGGCCGACAGCGAGAGATCCATACCCCTGCTTGAGCAGCAGAATCTGGAGCGGGCTAGACAATTCTACCGTAAGAACCCCAGTCTGGAGTCTACATCGTGTCATTGTCCTCACCGTTATCTTCGTTATCATCGCACAATTGGTAGGAGGAGAGGCGGCGGTGAAGCCCACAGGTTGCGGTCGCTTGGATTAATTGCTTTACTGTACACGGTGTTATCTGTTCCTGTCGTACATGCTCTTAACCTCGGTGAGTACTTTGTGTTTGTTGCGGCATTGTTGGTGAGTGTCTAGTTGTCTGTGAGTGCTTTCTGTTTGGTGCAGATTGTTGATGAGAGTGTCTAGTTGTCTGTGAGTGCTTTCTGTTTGGTGCAGATTGTCGATGAGTGTGTCTAGTTGTTAATGAGTGCTTTCTGTTTGATGCAGATTGTCGATGAGTGTGTCTAGATGATTGCGTCTAGATGTCAATGAGTGCTGTCTGTTAGATGCAGATTGTCGATGATTGCTTAGCAGTCAATGAGTGCTTTAGTGTTGATACAAATTGTCGATGAGTGCGTCTAGTTGTCGATGAGAGCGTCTAGATGTTGATGAGTGCTTTAGTGTTGATACAGATTGTCGATGAGTACATGTAGATGTCGATGATTGCGTCTAGATGTCGATGAGTGCTTTAGTTTTGATACAGATTGTCGATGAATGCGTCTAGATGTCGATGAGTGCTTTAGTTTTCATGCAGAGTGTCGATGATTGCGTCCTGATGTTGATAATTGCGACTAGATGTCGATGAGTATGTCTAGATATCTACGACTGCTTTAGTTGTCATACAGACTGTCGATGATCGCGTCTAGTTATTGATTATTGCGTCCAAATGTCGACGAGTGCTTTACTTTTGGTACATATTGTCGATGGTTGCGTCTAGCCAAGTCTAAAATGGGTACGAAGAATGTTTTGAGAAGTAAACTCACCCATTGAGTACCGGTGTGTCTATAAAAATATATACCACCATATACCCGTTGTCCCTAAGGCGTGCACAAAGTTCCTTTAATTTGAATTTTAATAACAGTGTCCATTGCCGTTTGTATTCTTATTTTAATACCTTAAAAAATGTATGCTTGCGGGGGTGCGGGGGGGGGGGGGGAATGAGCAGTCCGATAGACTGGCAGGGAATGCACTTTTTGATCGTAGATTGATTACCTATGGACAAGGAAGAGGTGGTCGAATGCCTGTGGGACCAGGTGGAGAAAGCTGGGGAACAGATTGAGAACCTGTTTGTGAAAAGAATGAGATTGCGAGAAAGGGGGGGGGGGGGAATCGACAAGGTTTCTGGACAAATATTAACACTGAGAGGGAAGACCAGGGGAACATTTAATCAGATAGAGGTGGGAACGATTTGTAGTATGACTCTTCGCTGGCTGTTAAATGAGGGGACGGAGCGCGTATGAGAATGACGGTGATGTCGTGAAAAGTGATGTCGGTTCTTACCTCAACTTAACTCAACTATTTATACAGTTCACTGTACACATGGTTTAGTGGCCAGCATGGCCCATTTTTAATAAGAGCGCTCGCTCTGTGACTTCCTGTGTGCTGATGCCAAGGTAGCGGGTTCAACCCCTACACCGGTCATTTGGTCTAAAATGTTGACTTCCCGTCCTTGACCTGAAGGCGTAAGTTACAAGTACCTCTGCAGTCTGAGTTGGTTCACTTGATGGCGAAGAACATTGGCAATAGGGAAAGCTAATCCACGCGCAAAATTCAGTTCATTGCATTAGAAGTATAGGGTGTATTCTTAATGACTGTGCATTATCTGAAAATATTGCCGTTCCAAATTTTGTATTTATCTACTATGTAGCATGAATTTTACAGAGGGTGAATACAAAACTTGGACCGGCAATATTTTCAGACACTGCACAATTATTAAAAATACACCCTATAGAAGCATATGTATGGATCACGCTTGAATTCAATGCAAGAGACCGAAAAAAAAAAACGTAGTTTTGTTGAGTATCTGGAAGGGTTCGGCTGTGCCCGGTTGACAGAGTGATTCATGCTTGTGGATGTAGACTGTGTGTGTATAGAACATTCGTAGAGACCGCTCAGTGACGTCACGCCAGGCGTGGATTGACACTGGTAAAATATTACTGACATATGACATGAGATCATGTCAGAGATAGATTGCGTGAAAGATGGCGGACCAGTGAAAAATAATGCATTGATTGGCTGTATTTATTTATGTCGCTTCCTCCTTGTCGTTCTCCATCTCCGTCTTCTTCGTTTCTGTCTCACCCCTCCACTTTGCACAGAGCACGAACTCCGTAGTTCTGGCAACGACCCCCCGCAGAAGCGTCTGGGGGGGGGGGGCAACATATAATGGAGTTAAAAAACGAACACACTTCCGGTGTGCTGATGCCGAGGTCGCGGGTTCAACCCGTACACCTGTCAGTACAGCTAAAATGTTGACTTCTCATCCTTAACTTTGGGACGTAAATTAAAGTACCTCTGAAGTCGGAGTGGGTTCACCTGATGGCGAGCGACATGGGTAATAGGGAAAACTAATGCACAAGTAAACATCAGTCCATCACTGCTAGAGTAGTAATCCAAAGCGAGCGAACGCAAAAAAAGAAGAAGAAACGAACCCACGGCATTTTGAGGACGAGGTAGATTTGGGGTGGGGTGGGGGGTGGGGTGGGGGGGGGGGGGGCTCGCTCGCCTTTGAACTCAAGCGCAGTCCATACACACTACTTCTAGAAGGACTGGACTGCATTTTGCGCGTGGGTTAGTTTCTTCTTCTTCTTCTTCTTCTTCTTCTTCTTCTTCTTCTTCTTCTTCTTCTTCTTCTTCTTCTTCTTCTTCTTCTTCTTCTTCTTCTTCTTCTGCGTTCATCCGGAGTTTTTTTTTCGGATGTGATTGCGTTGTGCCTGTTTACAGCAGAGCTGCGTTCTTGCGCCGTTAGGCCGACACATCCGACTTCTGCGGGTATTTGTTGACCGGGTTAACCTTCCCGGGGGTTTCTTAGGACGTTTGACTCTCACTGTTGTGGTGTCATCCCCCATCCCAGCTGGCCCATATAGAAGAGCCAAAGACATCCTGGTCAGCCCTCAAGGGAAGGCAGGGGCAGACCATGGGCATTCTCCGCCATCCAAGGAGGCTTCCATACTTGCAGAGCCGACACACAGCGCTCTGGTACTGGGCTCACCCAAGGAATCGTCACGTCCTGCACATGGCTGCTTAGCCTCACTTCCATATATTGGGCCTTCCGTTCACCAATAGCTGTTCTACCGGAAACCAGAAGAATGCAGTGTGCAGATGACATCCACACAGTGAGCTTTCGATTCGGACTTTCCACGTAATGGATTTGCTATCCGAGCAATATTCAATTTCGTGCCACTAGGACACTTTTCCACCTTTTATGAAGCCCACACAGTGGGCTTTTGATTCGGGTAGGTTAGCTTTCCCTAATGACAGTACTACTCGCCATTAGGCGAATCCACTCCGGCTTCAGAGATACTTGTAATATACGTCTCCAAGTCAAGGACGACAGGCAATGTTAGTCCAACTGTCCGGTGTAGGAGTTCAACTCCTTACTTCGGCATTAGCACACAGGATGTTTAAGAACTCGCGTTTTTATCCATTCGGCCATGCTGACCTACAGGAGGTAAATATCATAACCACATCGCCAGATATCGCCACGGAGGGTCTCACCCCCTCCTCTCCTCCATTTTCTTCCCCCTACACCCCCTCCCCCCCCCCCCCACATCCCAATAGTAATATTACAAGAAGTTGTTCGGCCACCAAAGCATGTTAGCCTAACGTCATATCTGCAGTATGCCTTAACGACATATAAATAGACTTTCATTACTCGAATCACCCGCGGATCCACCTCGTCCTGCCCTCGCGCGTTCCTCCCATTGTTCAGCAAGCAGACTGTGGTCACGTGTACACTGTATACACGAAACCATGGCTTGCTCGTTCCTAACAGCGGCCCCAGTTCTAATCGGCATTATCGGGGACATTTGGAAGATTTTGGGTGTCAGAATTGTCCCCGTTCAACTTAGACATCTTGGAGCCGGGTGCCAGGTCCAAGAGTGGAACAATTTCAGATAAACCCACAGACGGCTGCAGATGGGGGTAAAAACAGATAGGGTGAAGAGGGCACACAAGTATTGATTGAAATATAATATCGTTGAGGTGTGCGGTGCATGCACACGCCTGAATGTGTGATGACATTTCCCTGTAGACTTAATTTGTTTATTCTTTCAGCCTGGTTATATACTTTTATTTATTTTTTTTTTTTCTTCACCTCCCTTACAGGACGTTGCAGTCTACATGAGCATTTTTTAGCTGCCGTTGATGTACTAGGCGAGATTACGCTCAGTGGTTTGCCATTGATTTCTGAGCGACCAGCTCACATACCCCGTAAGTTACCAACGCGGCGAGAACCGCTACCGATTCTCGCGCAGGTTATGTTACTCACGAGAATGTACGGAATTACGGAGAAAGACGCTAACACCTAGACCAGAGAGACCGGCTGGTTTTATATATATTATATATATATATATATATATATATATATATATATATATATATATATATATATATATATATATATATAAACTAGAACATTATAATTAACAATAAGAAACAGACAAAGGGTTTCCTTTGGTCATATGTGATGAGAACAGAGGTATTGGAGAACATCATGATAAATGGAAAGACCAGGGGAAGAGAGACAGAGGCACACCCAGAGAGATTATGCTAGGTGGACCGAGACAGTAGCATGGTGCAGAAAACTACCCCGCTACCCCATATCAGCGCATCGGAAGTTTATAAGCTGGAGCGCTCAAGCCCTTTCGGCAGCACAAAGGAATAGAATGCTTACATTACCCGCTGACTCTTCATAAAACCGCGCTGGACTGCCACGAGGTCAGCTACATTAGCTCTAATAAACTCTCTATTGTCTAATTTAGAACCTTAGGGATATTATTCCAAACTCTGACAAACCAATTCAGTTCTTCTGATCACAATGGAGTCGACATTGCGCGGATCACAGCAATGAAGCCATGCTTCTATAATAACTTATTAGGCTTACAATTGAAAGCCAGTTAATCAACTCTCTGGGATGCATCCATCCAACGGGAATCAATACTGTTGTAGATGTCACTGTATAACTCTGCTGACTCCCCTCCATATATGCCCATATCTAACTGTTTGCACACCTTCGGCTTAACATCTTCTTATTTAGCACCTGTCACAACTGAACTTCTGTGCCGCCTTCATAACAACGAAGTATTTGTGTTTTAATATTAAATTATCTGATTTCATGTTTTCCTTTAGATGCTTGTGTTCCTGATGAAGATTAGTATAATCGAAACGTCGCTCGTTGTATAGTAGTAGTATACTTATTTTTATTTAATTATTTTGTTTGTGTGCATTTTGTGGGTTTCTCCCCTGTGATTTACATTACCATAGTGGAGATCGTTGTAATGTATGTACAATGTGTCTCACTTTTTCGTAGGAGTTACACATACCTCGCTGTTTTTATCTCTTATTACAACCCAGGTTAGACCCCCGGATCCTGGCTAAAACCCCTCCCGGAGGGGGAATCAGAACTCAGTATAACCAGGCCGGCAGTAGCTTCTATGCTCTCCCGGCTGAGTTGTTTTATAGTAATCATTTTAATGTTTATTTGCAGCCCATCTTATCCATTGTTCGAGACTCGCAGCAAGTAGTTAGCGCGATCGGGCGCTTTCACAAGATTGTGCCCGCATTGTTAGTTTTTTTTTTTTTTTTTGAAGAGGTTATATAGGCCAGTGGTTCTAAAACTGTGTGGTGTGTCCTTCTAGTTGCAGTGGATAAGTCGAGGGATATAGTGAAGAAATCTAGGGAGACCGCGTGTAGATCTAGAGACTGTTATTAGATCTAGGGAGATCATTGAAGTTCTAGACAGGCAATGTACTTACATTTGTAGGCTGTGGGCTGGTCTAGGGAGATCATTGATTGATTGATTGGTTGGTTGGCTGGCTGGCTGGTTGGTTGGTTGGTTGGTTGATTGAGGAACCGACATCACAGCATTCGGGGCATTCCCATAAGCGATCCGTCCCCATTCTCAACAGCCAGCGAAGAGTTCCAACACCAATAATTCCAGTAGCAATCTGATTATATGTCCGTCTCGCCTTTCCTCTGAAGACCGCGTGCAGATCTAGAGACTGTTATTAGATCTAGGGAGGTCATTGAAGTTCTAGAAAGGCTATGTACTTACATTTACTTACGTATGTAGAAAGATCTAGGGAGATTGTGAACAGAGTTATGGAGACCTTAGAGACCGTTGGCGGTTAATAGGTAGACTTTGTCAGATCTATGGAGACCATGCCAGATCTTTGGTGACCGTGTCAAATCTATGGAGATCGTTTCAGATCTAGGGAGACTGTGTCAGATCTATGGAGATCGTCTTAGATCTATGGAGACTGTGTAAAATCTTTGGATATCCTGTCAGATCTAGGGAGACCACGACAGATCTAGGGAGACCGTTTCTTATCTGAGTGAGACCTTTGCCAGGTATTGAGAAACCATAAAAAGTAGTTTGAGAGTCTGTGTAGTGATCTGTATAGGTCGTGGACAGATCTAGGAAACTCAAGACATAGTTATTTGCATTATGATAAGATCTCGAGATACCATGAACATATCTAGGGAATAAAGGCAGATCTAGGGAGATCATAGAAAGATCTAGTGAAACTGTGGGCACATCTATAGAGATCATGGATAAAATAAGAGATGTCATAAAGAGATTTGGAAAGATCGTGGACAAATCTAGAGAGACCACAGTCAGATCTTGGGAGAATTTTGACAGTTCTAGAGAGATCGTGGGCATATTTAGAGACTCTGTGAACAGATCCGTGGAGATCGTGGACATATCCAGAGAGATCATCGACATATCCAGAGAGATCATCGACATATCCAGAAAGACTATCAATGGCTCGAGAACGCCCGTGGACATATCTAGAGAGACTATGAAAAGATCTAGGAAGATCGTGGACATACCTTGGGAGAGCATGGACAGATCTAGGAAGAACGCTGACAGATCTAAGTGATTGTGGACAGATATAGACAGACCATGGACACATCTTGCGAGACCGTGGACAAATCTTAGAAGTCCATGGACAAATCTTGGAGCTCCATGGACAAATCTTGGGAGACCATAGACAAATCTTGGGAGACCATGGACAAATCTTGGGAGACCATGGACATGTGTAGAAGCACCTGGGAGACATCTAAGAAATGGTTGAGTTGTTTATTTTTCACTAGATTAAATACCACGATGAAACTTATATGTGTAAGTTATGTACGGGGGAGTTACAGATTGACATAGAAGTGAAGGGACCGGCAGCCCGAGACAGTCTGGGAACCGCTGCTTATCAACATATAACAGAATATGAGATATACTCCTGCGGTGAATCTTTGAAGCGTTCAACTTCCTCTTTCTTCTCTTTCGCAATTTGTGTGTGTGTTTGGTCTGTCCTGTGTGTTCTTTATTTACTTACTAGCTGACCCTGCCCGGCTTCGCCCAGACCCTGGTGGGAAGCATCTCATTTAATTCATATAAGTAGTCATATAAGTTCCCGTTCCCGTTACCGACTATCTGTCTATCTGTCTGTCTGTCTGTCTGTCTGTCTGTCTGACCCGGCCCGGCATTGCCCAGCTCCTGGTGTGAAGCATCTCATTTAATTTATATAAGTAGTCATATAAGTTCCTGTTCCCGACTGTCTATCTGTCTGTCTGTCTGTCTATCTGTCTGCCTGACCCTGTCCGGCTTCGTTAAATTCATACAACAAAAAAAGTAACTTAAAAGAACGTTCTTCCACACACCATCCATTATTTTTAATGAAAACTCTTTCTAATCACCTGCATGACTACAGTAACTTCTTAAGCAAAAAAAGATGAGTTACAATGTTATGCATTGTGCATCATTTTTATGAAAACTTTGAAAATGCCTTACAGATTGTATCATTATTTATTATAACTCATATGCCGGTACATAACTATGGACAAAGAGTTTATAAATCTTTGAAAACGATGCCACAATATGACTATAAGTTATACAGAAAAGTTATGCCCCTTGAAATAACTTTTACGAGTTAGATCCCCTGAAATATATGAAATTATGATGAAAAATGAAAAATGAAATAATACTGAGTAAGCAGGCGATTTCACACTAACAAAATATCACAGTTGACAGCTCTGGAATGAAAGGAAGGCGTGTAGAAAATTTCATCTCAATCGGATGGGCCGTTCGCGAGCGAATAAAGGACATACGGAGATACATAAATAGATACACACATCCTAATTTATATATAAGATTTGTGCCTTTTCCCTTGCATTTTTATTTTATTTTTCACATTATTTTTCGTTTTGTTTTGCTGTCATCATATACCGTTGTCCGTTACCTTTTTATTCTTTGTCTTTTGCAGAGATTTTTGTTGATAATTATCATGTGTAGTTAATTAATTTTGTTACAAGTAAACACATTTGACAGTTTGTAAACATGTTATGTGGCAATGCCAGGTTCCTATTTGGACTACCCCATGTGGCTTAAAAACATTTTACAAACAATTTACAAACATTGTTTTCTGTCAAGAAGCCGCGTAAACAATACACGGTTAATTAATGAATTCTGTGCCTAACGAACAGTAGATTTGTACCTAACAAAAACTGGATGGCGGATAATTGGAAGTAGGGGTGTGTCACAGTTATGACTTAAAAGTTGTTAATATCGTAGCAGAGATATTGAATTATATATCAAATAAAAGATGGTTGCATATGGAAAACTACTGTATATACGCCCATAGTAGATGCGAGAAGCCGCTTCAGAGGTTTGATCATCCCATGGCATTAATCAGATAAGGACAAGAAAGAGAAACAAGAATTTTAAATTCACATGGTTAGCTGATAGAGGTGCTTATGTAATACGTAAGTGTATATGCTTAGCGAAAGATAGGAAAGATAGTATGTTAAATCACCAATGTGGAGTTCCTGGAGAGAACTAGACAAATACCATTGAACCGAGAGTGGAAGATTCGACGCTGGCACTAGATAGAGCATACATTGAGTAAGCCTTGGAAGAGTATAACTAAAAAGGCATTTGTCTGGAATCCACTGGGCAAAAGAATTAGTGGAAGACATACAAATACATGGAGAATAGGAGCAGAGTTAAAGTACATACAAATACATGGAGAATAGGAGTAGAGTTAAAGTTAGTTCCACCCCCACCTCCTCACCCACCACCCCACCCCCATCCCCAAATATGGAGGATAGGCATTTGAACGGTTAAGGCCTCTGACATACTTATGCTTGTGGCTACGGTTTGCATTCGCATTTCCCTCATGTTGGACTGGTAGTGCATGGTTCCGTCACCCTGCTACTGAGTTGAGTGTATGGCGCGTCACTATGAGCTGTGAATTTCGACTGGAATGCTTTTACATCTGTCCGCGGTTGTTTGTAGCATGAATTGCAAGTTGGGAATGATGGCAGCCAGCCTTTTCGCCGAACTGACTGGCTTGCCTTATGCAGTAATGTGTTGCTGCTGGTTTTCTAGTGACTGCCGCTTCCATCAACGATGAACTGTATTTTTCGTGGATGACTTTGTGTTGGCATTCTGGCGGCGGCTTTATGCATAGTGTACCTGTGCGGGCTGTTGGTTTGTCTAGACTCCTGTCTGTTCCACTATTTACATGGGGCAACGGTGGAGCATTTTGTGAGATATTCACTGACACAGGAACGGAGCATAATGGGGACGACCCGTTGCCGTGAAGTTGGAACCGCGAATAATGACTAATAACCTAGTTGTATACCCATTACAGGATGACGCAGTCAACCCCAACATTTTTGGATGGTCGTGATTTATTGGCAAGTTTGCGTTCAGTAGTTTTACATTGATTTCTGAAAGATTGCCACTCATACCATTATTTGGAAATCAACGCAATGCAGTCTGCTTCTAAATCGACGACGATGCAGGAGTTGGCGATAGATAGAAGAGCTTGGTCTGAGTCTGTAGATGACTTTTGCTTCATTGGGAGATACGAAGAAGAAGAAGAAGAAGAAGAAGAAGAAGAAGAAGAAGAAGAAGAAGAAGAAGAAGAAGAAGAAACCTTTGCATGTCTTGTAAATCAATCTATCCACTTTCTTCCCCTTAGTGCCAAAAAACCCTCCTATTTAGGGTCATCTCTGAGAGGATTATTTCGGATCATGATTGGCTGCATTAATTTGAAGCCCATTGCTCTAGTGCCACTTATAACTGAAAACTCCTCCACATATCAACATACAGATGATCAGTTTGTATAGAGATGATGGAGTGAAACCCGAGCCTTATATTCCACTTATTCTAGACGCATCGCAACTGCTGGGGCCACTCTTAATCAGTATCGTGTGCCAAGCGAGGTGGCCATGACGTCCAGGTCTCCTTACAGACCTCGGTCCTTGGTGTTGTGGATCAGTTCTATATATCAGTGGTTCTCAACCGGCAGGGTATTCCCCATTGGGGGGAGGGGAGATTTAGGGTTTCCAGTGGGGGGGGGGGGGGGGGATGATTAAGATTATTACAAGATCGCGTCAATACAAGAACCGATTACTTCATATTGTTTTTCCCTCCATACTTTACGGTTCTGTACTTATCGCCCTTCTGAAATTCCTTGTATAACGTAAGTAGGCACGCAAATCACGTTTTATGTAGAAGTCTAGACTTGTTATAGTATGCGTTATTAAATTTAGCGTCCAGTTTTACGTATACTGTTTAGGGGCGGGGGAATTTATAGGGAAGAAATACGGAAGGTGTGGGGGGGGGGGGTAACATTCTGAACATATGGTGATGGGGTGCATGGGCCAAAACAGGTTGAAAACCACTGCTATAGATGGTGTTCCTCCATGCCGCCGTCTCAGACCATCCAGCATCATTTCGCTCGGTCTGCCGCTGCCTCTTCTACCGCGGATATTTCCATTTGTCTCAGTGATCTCCAGTGCCTCTCCTCTCACTTTAAATGGCGTTTTGTAAGCCTGGGACGATATTTGAGTGATTTCAAGTGGCGTATGGTATATTGAGAACTGAATTTTGGATGTTCTTGGTGGAATTAATCGTTACTGACCACGGGAATCTGACTTTTATTTGTTGGTTTTCATGTCACCACACAGGCCACGAGTTTCTCCTTGTATATAATGGGCGAAGAGCCTGGGTTGGGCGAGGCGCTAGCACATTTGTCTGGCGAAGCGGTGGTCACGCTTTCGAATCCCCATGGCGGAGGGTTTTGCTTCCAGGCTGACCTAAGCTAGAAGTAAAGGCGGGTAAGAAGAAGGGAAGATAGGAGAAAGAAGACCGAGCGAAAAAGAATGACCGAAAGAAGAGGGGGGAAGACAGACAGCCAGAAAGAAAGAAAGAAAGAAAGAAAGAAAGAAAGAAAGAAAGAAAGAAAGAAAGAAAGAAAGAAAGAAAGAGAAAGAAAGAAAGAAAGATTTTTAGCAGCGTTTTTTTTTTAAATGTCGATGTGAGTTAAGATAACATTGTTCGAGTGACAATGGGAAGTTGCCAGACTTTGCATTAATCGAAGACCGAACTCAGGCTTAATAACAGAGAACAAAATTAACTGAAATTGTAGTTGGCCAGGAGACACAAGCCCTGGGGAGACACGACATGAGAAGATGGAGGATTGGGGAGGGGGGTGGGTCTGTTTACTGAGATGTCAAAGGTTGCAGACACCCGTTCGTTTCTTGAAAGACAAGTGGCGAAATTAGCCACAAGCCCAAGTGTGGACACAGAAAATGAACGAGGGGTAGTAAATTAGAGAACGAAGTGCGAGAGAGATAGTGGAAATGGGGGAGAGGGGGAGAGACAGAGAGAAGGAAGTCAGGTGAATGTGTGTGTGGAGAGAGAGAGAGAGTGGGAAGGAGGGTCGGCGTGTGTGGAGAGTGGGAGAGAGAGTTTAAGAATTGGGCACGCAGGCTCTTCTGACATTCTACCCTTCAGAGAGAGAGAGAGAGAGAGAGAGAGAGAGAGAGAGGGAGAGGTCAGGCGAACAAGTGTGTGGCGAGAGGGAGAGAGGTCAGGCGAATGTGCGTGTGGAGAGAGAAAAAAAAAAATAGAGAGACCAAATAACGTTTAAAAAAAAAGAAAACAGCCTTATTCGGCAATAAGGTTAGATGTCAAGGACTTAATGTGTTCCCCCAAGAACAAGAGAAACCGGCAAAGAGGATTCAAGAAAGACAGCCCGAGCCATAAGACCAAAAACAGCCAGCCTCAAGGCGGGTTGGGACAGGGCTTGTTGAAGCCGGCATTAAGCCCAAGGCAAAAATGAATAACGAGGCCCGGTCATATTACCATAATAATTCATCCACACAAACCAGTCCCTCTTTTCTCGGGGACGTTTGGGGGACAAGGGCACAACACCCCAAACGTCTTGTGCAATCGGTACAATTTACTCAAGGCCTGGTGAGTGTGTGTGGATGTGTGTGTGAGCGTTTATGTGGGTGTGAGGTTTTTGTATTTTTTCTTCTTTTTCTTCTCCCCTTGCACCAATCATTTAGGTCAAGTCCCAATTAAGTTCCCCCCTGACAGCGTGAAATCAGTTCTTGTTAGTCATTGCCATCGTCTTGGGCCCTTCTTTGTCTTGTCCCCCGTGCGCAGTGTATGAATCATATTCTTGTCTCTTTCTTTCATCTGCTGCCTTCAGACACGCGCGCATGTTCCTCTTTTGTCTTGTCTTTGTGTCGCGCGGTCTCCGTTCCCAGCTCCAACGAAAGCAGAAAGCTGTGTGTGGAGCAGTAAGGTAAATAGATGTTTCCATATTGATTGGTAATTAGAGATGGTGAAAGAAGAATTGATTCATTATAGTACAGGTAGCTCGTTATACGTGTATTATTATTATTATTTCTTCTTCCTCCTCCTCCTCCTCCTCCTCTTCCTCCTCCTCCTCCTCCTCCTCCTCCTCCTCCTCTTCTTCTTCTTCTTCTTCTTCTTCTTCTTCTTCTTCTTCTTCTTCTTCTTCTCACAGAAATACGGTTTCATAACTGTCCGACATACCGAGTTGAGAATTAGAAATCAGTCGTGGGCGATTTGTAAGTAGACTGCTTTGTGTTGATATCTATGGTATGAGGCATCCGAAGTTCAGAAAGCAATGGCAAACTGTTGAACGTAAAGGTGTCTAGTAAATTAAACAGTGAGTATCTCTGAAGTCGGTGTGGGGTCGCCTGATGGCGAGGGACACTGGTAACAGGGAAAGCTAATCCACACGCAAAATATTAGTCAAGTGCACTAGACGTAGTTGCAAGTAAGTGTATGGACTACGCTTGAGTTCAAAGCGAGCGAGCGCAAAATCAAGTCTAAACATCAAGAAAGTGCTGGAGTTAATTGCAACGTCCTGTAAAGGACATGCAACTAACTTTTAACTAGATAATTACTAGTTGAACTCCCTTTGTCCCAGGTATGAATTATTGTGTAACAACTATCTGGGATAAGGAAGGGTTAATGCGGGAGAACTTGGCGTAGAAATCCGCGCGTAATCCTGCGGTTTTTCTCGGAGGTTCGTGTAGCAGCAGATGTGACATCTGCGCCACCGACAAGGGCTTTAGCTTGGCCGGTCGCTATGGCGCCATCTTACCGCCATCAAGTGTCGAACACAGATGGTAAATATAGAGATTTTGTGGCGTATTGCAAGGAAATGTCGAGTGAATTAATCCGCTTGTTAGATGCTCTATTATTGAAGGGAGGCGGGTCTTTAAAGGCGCTATATTACAAGGAAACATCTTTTATTATAGCAGATAATGTACTATTGGTTGTTTTTTCAAAGTGAAACAAGTTTGCTCAGTTTGTATGGCGTCAGTGTGAGTTTTCCAAGTCTTTGACAAAATATGTGTGCTGTAAACGATGAATACACCACACAACATGCCTGGACATTGAGTTGTGAAGGTAATTGATTCTGCGAAAGTGTAGGCAATAACATTGTCATTTTGAAATGTGTGGACGGCAACAAAGGTGGAAATAAAGATACTTAACAGTTTGAATGTGAAGATATTAATAATGGGGAATTGTATTCTAGTGTTGGGAAAAGTGGAGTAATGAGAACTGCAGATATGAAGGCATTAATAATCGAAATAGGGAGACATCGACAATGATAGAAATAAAGATACATAACAGTTGGAATGTGAAGATATTAATAATGGGGAAAGTTATTTTAGTGGCAGGAAGAGTGGAGAATGAGAATTGCAAATATAAAGACATTAATGATCGAAATAGGGAGACATCGACAATGATAGAAATAAACAGATCTAGCAGTTTGAAGTGAAGATATTAGTCATTAGGAAAATATTAGCGGTGGTAAAAATGGAGAAGTGATAATTGGAAACTTCAAGACAATAATAATCGATATAGATAATTATGAAAGAGGTGAATATATTAACATATGGGTGTGACTGTTTTAATTAATCGTGGAAAAACGAAAGATATTGAAAATAGGAAAGGTGAAGATGTTGAAAATAGGGAAAGTGAAGATGTTGAAAATGGGAAATGTGGCGAAATTGAAAATAGGAAAGATGCAGATATTGAAAATCGGAAAGGTCATTTGTTTTTCTGTCTGTCCATGGTGTATCCTTTCAATTTTCCTCAGAAACCACGTTTCCACAGCCATCAGATGTTTTTCAGCTTGTTTGCTCATGGTCCATGTTTCACATCCATAATAAAGTACTGGTTCTATAGGGAGTATAATGGAAAAAACAGGGTGTTCATTCATATTTATCTTCTTCTTCTTCTTCTTCTTCTTCTTCTTCTTCTTCTTCTTCTTCTTCTTCTTCTTCCATTCGCTTGAAATTTATTTTTCATACCTGTAATGTTCTCTCTTGTATGAACTTCATTGCCAGTATTTTTTTTAAAGTCAACACAAAAGTCCATAGAGTAAAATGTTGTTACTTCTTATAATACTTGTTCTTTGTCTTTGCTTAATTATCCTTCTATATTCCACATAGCTAATAACAAGTGTCACACCATTATCTTCTTCTTCTTCGTTCATCCGGAGTTTTTTTTTCGGATGTGATTGCGTTGTGCCTGTTTACAGCAGAGCTGCGTTCTTGCGCCGTTAGGCCGACACATCCGACTTCTGCGGGCATTTGTTGACCGGGTTAACCTTCCCGGGACACCATTATCTAATATTACTGAGTCGTGTAGTATCGATGTTCGCATTTTCCCCATGCCTGTATAATGCAAATCTTTTATTTTGTTGCTGTTCTCTGTTAGCCTTGAATGATGTATGCATGAAATAATGTATGAAAGACAGTGATAGAAGGGCAGAATGTTAGACGGGTCTGCGTGCCCAATGCTTAACCCTTTGAAAATAAAGTCTGTTCGTTCGTTCGTTCTGTTATGTTTTGTACGATAATGAAGACATTTTAGCCGCAACGTCTTTTCTACCTGTTGTAACCGAATCTTGTATCGCTGACTGGTGTTACTTCATGTTTTCCCTTATTACCGGCTCCGTGGCCAAGGTGTTACGGACGCAATTCCTAATCACACACACCGCGTCCCAAACACAGCTGCGGGCAATTTGACAACAGACCGCCTTGTGTTGATTTTCATACAGTGGTATACGTGCCGGTCGCTCAGTAATCGGTGGCAAACTACTGAAAGTAAACTTGTTAAGACAGCTTAAACATGCGGGGGTAGAATGAGACGCCATATTAAAGCATATGTAACTAGTAACTAACTTCCCTCATTCCCCCCCCCCCTCCACCCTCACCCCTTTCGTAGGAGCAGGAACTATTTTGTAGCAGCGCATGCTTACTAGTTAAAGTAGTGCGCCCGTAAACTGCCGGTTTCCATGCTGTGCTATCTTTACTTTGGCGACGATCTCGTTCATCAAGCCAAACACGAGAAGACAAGCGTACAGAATGTGTTCTACCCATCAATCCTGTCCCTATCTACTTGTCTCACACGCTTGTATTACTGCTTTAAAATGAAGGTTCCCAACTTGTGTATGTATACGGGACACACTGAAATGCATATTGGAATGATCAATATTTCAAATGCCGTGATATTGAGTGGAATAAATTTAGACGGAAGAATGGGTCATATTTCGTGGAAGCAAACATATGTGGAAGTCTTGGAGAAACGAAAGTACTAAATTCAGTACTAAAGTTACTCCAATACCTATCTCTCTATGTGTCTGAATAGCGCCGAATGTTGGGCGACGCTCACCAAACCCGACACACCACATTGTGTCAACGACTTCGGGCGGAGGAGCGCTATTGGGAAGGTACAAGCCTTATCCTGGTGCGAGGAAATACGACCTACAGACTAAATGTCATGGTAGGGCAACCAGGCCCTAAGCCTTGGTCGGCAACTGATCTAGGAAGGAAGCTCCGACAGGCGGACAATTAGAGCATTCCTTTGCTGATCCTGCTGCTTCTGCAGCTTGCTTTGTTGCAGATATATTAGTGTTACCTTTCCTATGAAGTAAACTAGGCAGGCCGAGAGAGAGAGAGAGAGAGAGAGAGAGAGAGAGAGAGAGAGAGAGAGAGAGAGAGATATCATGCTTCATGGGCACTTAACAAATCAGTGCAGTCTTCAATCTATCGTCTGTCAAGACAAGGCGCCATTCAATCACAATCTATGTCTGTATACCTATCTATCTGTATTACTGCCCGTACCACCTCTCGCCCCTCTACAAGCTATACCAGTTCACTTATCTAGTTACCTACTTACCTGTAGGTTAAGTTAATTTGTCAGTCCACGGCCGCTTTACATCCACACATAAAGGATCCTATCTTTCTTTGTCACCTCAACCACCTAATCACTTCCAGATGTTTCCACCCAGAACGATCCCACAGCCATGGTTTCACAACCCCTCCTGTGCCCAGACTGCTGTTATTCTTTCATCTCTAGCCGTGGCTGCTTTCAACGTGGCTACCACACATTCTTCTATAACGACAAAGTCAATCGTGGCTTTCTTGTAACCCAGCACGCATTCGGCAACCAACTTGATTTCATTATGCATTCATATAACAGGGTATCGACTGCACAAGTCAAATTGTTTTCGTTGAGCTTATTCTGTCATGTGCAATTTCTTCCAGGTTTGTCAGACTAGAGTGGTATCTTAGCCACTCTTCTTCTTCTTCTTCTTCTTCTTCTTCTTCTTCTTCTTCTTCTTCTTCTTCTTCTTCTTCTTCTTCTCCTCCTCCTCCTCCTCCTCCTCCTCCTCCTCTCTCTCTCTCTCTCTCTCTCTCTCTCTCTCTCTCTCTCTCCAAGCTCTCTCTTCTCTCCGCCGCCGCCGTCTCCTCCACCACCTCCTCCTCCCCGAGGCAATATTTCTTTTATGACTACAATTCTCGGTGGTTGGACTAGCTTTGTAAAATTGATACAATCAAATTATTTAGGAGCTGAGGCTGCGAGTGCTGTAGAAACCTCAACCGCCAAGTATGAGCTTCTGCAAGAAAATATAACTTTGCACCATTTCCCCAATGTTACACCAAATCCCTCATGTAACCTGCACTAAATCCAAAATTTAACATTGCACACCATATCCCTAATATATCTTTGCGCTACATCCCGCCAATAAAATTGCACCACACCCTCAGTATAACCTTGCACCATATTTACAATGTAACATTGTACAATATTAACAATATAACACAACACCACATTTACCTTTAACCTTGCACCATATTTACAATGTAGCAGTGTACCTTATTTACAATATAACATTCAACCATATTTACAATACAACACTGCACCATATGTACAATATAACACTGCACCATATTTACAATATAACATTGCACCATATTTACAATATAACATTGCACCATATTTACAATATAACACTGCACCATATTTACAATATAACATTGCACCATATATACAATATATCCTTGCACCATATTTACAATATAACCTTGCACCATAATTGAAATATAACATTGCACCATATTCTCAATGCAATGTGTCACCACATCTCCAAAACGTCATAGGTTCTGTTATTTTGCATTGTTATTATCAGCACCATAATCATGTACCATGCCGATAAGCTTGGTTCGCCATCTCAAACGATCACTAATCTCTGATCGGTCTGTGTTCTTCTCTCAATTGTCATATGGCCAGCATATCCATGTATTTCTTTGCTTCCACCTTGCTCTTTCCCTATCAGGTTTGCCAGCTGACACTAAGTTTTTGCAAGTTTATTTACATTGTTATCTATTCACTGGCACAGGCACGGAGCATTATGCGGTGACCTTTTGCCGTGATGTTGGAACCACAACTAATGACTAGCTTACATTGCTATCATCATCAAGTGTCTTGTCAGCTGACGTGGGCGGTTATGCTTCTCCACAAATTGCGATCTCCAGCGGCATTGAGCATTTCATATGTTGACTCCATTCCGTGCCATGACACATGGCTGAGAAGACATTTCTCTCGCTGTATTTCTCTATATCTCTTTCCACAAATCTTTCCCGTTGTCACATGTTCCAATTTTTGTCTTCTCATAATGTGGCCAAATAGTTATGAATGCTTCTTGCTGATGTTTGTGATAAGTTGTCTTTCGCGACTTAACCTCTCTCCAAAATACATAGATTGTTTAAATTGACTGTCCAATGAATATTCGGCATTTCCCCATAAAACTACATCTCCAAGGCGTTTATTAAAAAGGTCGTTAAAAGTCGACAGGGTCGACTTCATTGCACTGGGTTTTATCCATATGGCTCGGTCTCTTTTCGCAGCGTGGAAAGCGTTGCACAAATCACGAACTCCGTAGCTCTAGCGACGACCCACAGGAGTCTCCGAAAAATTTAACTCGTGAACCGAACGACGCGGCCCGGAATCGAACCCACAACCTTCGGAGCCCTAGTAAAACGGCTTGATCACTTCGCCACGAAGACTCCCTCTTTACCGACCAGGATTCGAACCTGTCACCTCCAAATGACGGCAGCGCCTCGCTGCAGGAACAAGTGTACTTTGGCGCATGACCAACTAGACGTTTTTATACCGCAAGAAATATTATTCTACCTGTGACCTCTAGAAATGGTCCCCCCCCCCCCCTCCCCCTAAGTAGCACATGCCTCACGGTGAAAACGACAAGCCCAACCTACATGGAGCCAGACCTGTCATTCTTGATGTGTTCATGTCAGCCTGCACGTTAACCAGGTGTCATAAAGTTGTGTGCGTCTTTGACTTCCCATCCTGGGACTGTCAGAGCGTGTTCTCCAGTTGGCCCATCACGTCATTCTCCATGAGAATGCGATCCGTCACTTGTTATTCTAAGGTGACGCTCAACAACAGAGACAAGTTCCACAACGGATTCGTTGGCAGTGGAGTGTCCTTGCTCGTTGTTTCTTATGAGGCGGACACGAATTGCATTTCTTATTCTTCCTCGTTCGTCGTGAGAAGCTGTGGTGGTTGCTTTGTGTCGGTTCGCAGTTGAGCTTCGATTCTTGTGTGTTCGGTCTACACATCCGACTTCATCGCGACCCATGTAACCTCAACACGACACATGCAACTTCAGCAGGACACATCCAACTTCAATACAGCACATCCAACTTCACCACGACTCACGGAACTTCACCACGTCACATCCAACTGCACGACACATTCGGGTTCACACCAACACATCCAACATCAAACCGACAAACGCAACTTGATATCATCATATTCAACTTCAGTACGGCACATGCAACTTCAGCATTACAGATACCATCCATAAATATGTTGTAGTTTGTAGGTGTACATTTGAGTTTGTAGTTGGTAGGTGTACATTTTAGTTTGCAGTTTTACACAACAGCGACCTACACAGTCTTCTCGAAACTTCTCCGTCGATAACCGTTTTTATGCAATCCGGTCATGGGTAGACAACACAATGTTGCGCCTAAGCTCTTCATTGGTTCCCCACAATTTGTTTTGCAGGATTACTTCTGTGGGCTAGATTTCCATACACTGCCAGTTCAGTTTAGGGCAGGCTTGTACGGTGTACCATATGAGTTTGCTTTTGTGCTCCCCATTTGCCCGAAGATACGTCTCCGAGTCCATTACTTGAAGTTGTATTCTGAATCCATAGTGCCATGCCCTAAGTCTGAATATCCTGTTCTGCTCTATTCTGTCTAACTTATTGATATTATGATGCTGCAGTCGTTATTATGTTATCTCCTCACAATGGTCATAAGATTGTTTTATGGGTGTCTTGGTCTGTTTACAACTCTGTAATGTTTGAGACTGCTCGAAGTTCACTGCAATCTTTGCGAGCCCATCTACCTTTTAATTAAACGGACAGCGGTTTGTCAGCTGGATCAATAGAAAGAGCAGTGTGGCGTGTTGGGTATCAATTGTAGCCAATGATCATTGTGAAGACGGCACTTGTTTACTTGAAAGCTGGAGCAAAATGTCGACTCTAGCTTATGGGTTTAACATCCCTTCTATATTTCTCCAGGTCACTGGGGGAGTCTGTTGCCAATGAAATACAATCTACTGAGGATGTGAGTTGTCAGTGCCTGTCTTGCTTACACCGCTAGTTTATGAGCTCTGAGAGGAGAAGGATAACTATGAAACAGTCTCCGTGAAGATGGTGTTTTAACACCGGGTCGGGAGAAATGTCTACGTCAACCTCCTTCAGAAGAAGCAATCCCTTGTCTAGGCTTAGACAATAAGAAAACCAGCGCATCGGACTTAAGTGTTGAGACTCAGTCTCACGGAGAATTCACAAAATAAATATCCCCGTCTATTGTTGACTTCTTGAACAGCCTCATGAAATCCTGCATGGGTTATGTTGTCTCTTTGTCTGTGGACCTCTATCACCATTTTCTTCTACCTCCAGACTTTTGTCTCTTGTCTGTGGACCTCTATCACCATTTTCTTCTACCTCCAGACTTTTGTCTCTTCTACCTCCAGACTTTTGTCTCTTCTACCTCCAGACTTTTGTCTCTTCTTCCTCCAGACTTTTGTCTCTTCTACCTCCAGACGTTTGTCTCTTCTACCTCCAGAATTTTGTCTCTTCTACCTCCAGACTTTTGTCTCTTCTACCTCCAGATTTTTGTCTCTTCTACCTCCAGACGTTTGTCTCTTCTACCTCCAGACTTTTGTCTCTTCTACCTCCAGACTTTTGTCTCTTCTACCTCCAGACTTTTGTCTCTTCTATCTACAGACTTTTGTCTCTGAACCTTAGCATGTCTCTCTGTCTGTGTTCTTCTATCACCATTCCCTTCTACCTACAGACTTGTTAACTCTAAAATCCAAATCTTTCCCTGTCTAACCCATCATCATCATCATCATGATCAACTCTCTCTCTCTCTCTCTCTCTCTCTCTCTCTCTCTCTCTCTCTCTCTCTCTCTCTCTCTCTCTCTCTCTCTCTCTATGGGCCTTCTTTTCACAATTCTCTTCCTAACTCTAGAATTCTGCCTCTAACCACCCTACCAGTCTTGAAATATTGCCACCCACATGACCTCGCAGTCTGACCTCTTACCTTTACAGACCTACCCTACTCGGATACCAACATAACTAACTTGCCCGTGTACTCCAAGCCCAGCTTAATGACTAGATTCATACAGGAAGTTGGGACATTTTTATGTGGGAGTTGCCATTCTGGGGCCAATCCCGATAACTGTCGGCTATAAATATCTGTTAATTTAATTTCTCCTGTTCTTTATTATTCACGTGGCGAACAAAAACCGTACACCCTTTGATTAACTCGCCCTGTCCCTTGCAGCTGTTACTTTAGAAAAAAAAAGAAAACCCTGGATAGATGATGGCAGGATTTCTTTCTTTCACTTTCTCCCCGAGCCTGTAAAAAGCCTTTTTTCTGCAAACACAATCTATTTCCTGCCTTTCCATCGCTGATGAAGTCACCACGGACCACGAGAGAAACTCTATCAGCCTCAAACAGCTCTGTGTAACTAATTGATGTTTTGAATTAATAAATGTAATTATGTTCATACAGAAAGGGTTAAAGTCAAATCTGGCGTAAGGGGGGGGGGGGGTGCACCGTAGCCAGGTTGTGGTGCCATCCTTAGGCTTAGAAGGTATCTACTTCCATCTCTGTATGTAAATCTTGCTGCGTGTCCTTTACAGCCAAAGATGCCAGAGTTGACTACTACGTTCTGTACAGGATATGCAACTAGCTTTTGAGTGTGTGATTAGCAGGTAGATTTTCGTTCAGTAGTTTGCCGTTGCTGTCTGAACGACCGACGCTCACACCATTGTTAAATATCAACACAAGGAAACATCCAGATGGGAAAATGACTGCCGATTCCATCAGAGATAAACTGGATGTTTCGTGGGGGACTATTGTGTTGACATTCTGGCGCGCGGCATTGTGTATCTGTGCGGGCTGTTGTTTGTCGAGACTCCTGTCTTTTCCATTTTTCACATTGGGCAGTGGGGAGCGTTTTATGTGATATTCACTGGCACAGGAACGGAGTATAATGGGGACGATCCGTTGCTGTGAAGGTGGAACCGCGACTAACTAACTAACTAACAAGGCGGTCAGCTTTCAAGTCGCCTGCAGCTATTTTCAAACTCAATGTGCGGGATCTCATTTGCTACCTATCATCCACAGATGCCGGCGATGTCTGTAAGGGCCTGGGAGTGTGTCCAAGAACCTCTGGTATCTGATGTCACGCGCTCCCCGGATCTATTGGGTAGTGAGATCCCATACCTAGCCGTCAGAGATTAAAGTGAAAAAGGAGGGGTGGGTTGCGGGACACGCACGCACACACACACACACAACGCACACTCATGCACGTTGACGCACCCTTATAAAATGTCATTTGTTCTGCTCTTGAGCGGGGAACGTGTATGAAATATCTCTATATCGTATATTGTTTACTTACCTCTATATATCATCCTCTCTCTCTCTCTCTCTCTCTCTCTCTCTCTCTCTCTCTCCATCTCTCTCTCTCTCCATCTCTCTCTCTCTCTCTCTCTCTGTCTCGAGTGAGGAAATTATGAAATGTTATCTCTATTTCATATATTGCTTCCTTAATTATGTATATATCGCCTTCATATTTCTGTCTGTGTGTCTGCCTGTCCGTACCTCATCATAAAAAACCTCATCATAAAAAACAACGCACGGCGGTCTGCTGCCAAATCGCCAGCAGCTGTGTTTCAAACTTCATATTCGGGATTACGAAGTGCGCCCATAAAGTCTTCGCCACGGAGACGGCACTGTAAACGTTCGTTAAATGAGCAACGGGTCGGGGGGGGGGGGGGGGGGGGGGAAGAGAAGAACATGCGAAGCCTGCCTCGTTGTTTGCCTACATTGTTATGATGTTCTCATTGCTAGACTGACTTTTCCGTTGTTTGTCATGGGTTTCCCCCATGAAAGTTCACACCCCCACAGCACCTTTGGGATCTCTTCATTCTAACTACCGTCTGCATGTCTTTTGTTTGTCCCATTCATATCGTATTTGGCATTCATAGGTACAATCCCAAAAGTTAATTTCATTCAGCATTGATATGCCATTCATAATTTCCTTCTATCCGCTGGTAAATTTTAGTAGTATATACTTTACAGGACGTAGCATGTAACCTCATCATTTTCTTTTCGCTGTTCGTGATTTCTGGGCAAGTTTACGTTCATTAGTTTACCATTACTCTCTGAACGACCGGCACTCATACCATTTCATAAAAAGCAACATAAGGCGGTCTGCTGCAAAATCGCCCACAGCTGTGTTTCGAATGCAGTATGAACTGCTTCCATAACCTCCTCGCAACTCCTACAGCTAAATTTGTCCTAGCTGTTGTTTTGCTATTGTCTAAATGACTCTGGCGTGTCTTCTTTAGTGTCTTCGTATTGTTTGTTTTGTCTTTCTTCTTCTGTCACCCTTTATCCCCCCATTGAGGCAGATTACTCCAATCCCTCCTATCCCTAGTTACTCCACGCCGCATCCTTCTCGTATTATCATTTCAGTTTCTACTTCTCTCTTCACCGTGTGTTTTTAAGTCTTGCTCTATTTCTTTTGCCCTGTGGATTCATAACAAAGGTCTTTCAAGTTATACTATGTGTAAACTTTATCAATGTATGTCCTACCCAATAATAGTGTCTGTTCTTGAAGACCATCTATTCCCCACACTCTTAAAGACCATCATACTCCCACAATCTTAAAGACCATCATACTCCCACAATCTTAAAGACCATCATACTCCCACAATCTTAAAGACCATCATACTCCCACAATCTTAAAGACCATCATACTCCCACAATCTTAAAGACCATCTATCCCCCACAATCTTAAAGACCATCTATCCCCCACAATCTTGAAGACCATCATACTCCCACAATCTTAAAGACCATCATACTCCCACAATCTTAAAGACCATCTATCCCCCACAATCTTAAAGACCATCTATCCCCCACAATCTTAAAGACCATCTATCCCCCACAATCTTAAAGACCATCTATCCCCCACAATCTTGAAGACCATCTATCCCCCACAATCTTAAAGACCATCTATCCCCCACAATCTTAAAGACCATCTATCTCCCACAATCTTAAAGACCATCTATCTCCCACAATCTTGAAGACCATCTATCCCCCACAATCTTAAAGACCATCTATCCCCCACAATCTTAAAGACCATCTATCTCCACAATCTTGAAGACCATCTATCTCCCACAATCTTGAAGACCATCTATCCCCCACAATCTTAAAGACCATCTATCCCCCACAATCTTAAAGACCATCTATCCCCCACAATCTTAAAGACCATCTATCCCCCACAATCTTAAAGACCATCTATCCCCCACAATCTTAAAGACCATCTATCTCCCACAATCTTGAAGACCATCTATCCCCCACAATCTTAAAGACCATCTATCCCCCACAATCTTAAAGACCATCTATCCCCCACAATCTTAAAGACCATCTATCTCCCACAATCTTGAAGACCATCTATCCCCCACAATCTTGTAGACCATCTATCCCCCACAATCTTGAAGACCATCTATCCCCCACAATCTTGTAGACCATCATACTCCCACAATCTTGAAGACCATCTATCCCCCACAATCTTAAAGACCATCTATCCCCCACAATCTTGAAGACCATCTATCCCCCACAATCTTGAAGACCATCTATCCCCCACAATCTTGTAGACCATCTATCCCCCACAATCTTGAAGACCATCTATCCCCCACAATCTTAAAGACCATCTATCCCCCACAATCTTAAAGACCATCTATCCCCCACAATCTTGAAGACCATCTATCCCCCACAATCTTGTAGACCATCATACTCCCACAATCTTGAAGACCATCTATCCCCCACAATCTTGAAGACCATCTATCCCCCACAATCTTAAAGACCATCTATCCCCCACAATCTTGAAGACTATCTATCCCCCACAATCTTGTAGACCATCTATCCCCCACAATCTTGTAGACCATCTATCCCCCACAATCTTAAAGACCATCTATCCCCCACAATCTTAAAGACCATCTATCCCCCACAATCTTGAAGACCATCTATCCCCCACAATCTTAAAGACCATCTATCCCCCACAATCTTGTAGACCATCTATCCCCCACAATCTTGAAGACCATCTATCCCCCACAATCTTAAAGACCATCTATCCCCCACAATCTTGTAGACCATCTATCCCCCACAATCTTGAAGACCATCTATCCCCCACAATCTTGTAGACCATCTATCCCCCACAATCTTGTAGACCATCTATCCCCCACAATCTTAAAGACCATCTATCCCCCACAATCTTAAAGACCATCTATCCCCCACAATCTTAAAGACCATCTATCCCCCACAATCTTGAAGACCATCTATCCCCCACAATCTTAAAGACCATCTATCCCCCACAATCTTGAAGACCATCTATCCCCCACAATCTTAAAGACCATCTATCCCCCACAATCTTGAAGACCATCTATCCCCCACAATCTTGTAGACCATCTATCCCCCACAATCTTAAAGACCATCTATCCCCCACAATCTTGAAGACCATCTATCCCCCACAATCTTGTAGACCATCTATCCCCCACAATCTTAAAGACCATCTATCCCCCACAATCTTGAAGACCATCTATCCCCCACAATCTTGTAGACCATCTATCCCCCACAATCTTGTAGACCATCTATCCCCCACAATCTTAAAGACCATCTATCCCCCACAATCTTAAAGACCATCTATCCCCCACAATCTTAAAGACCATCTATCCCCCACAATCTTGAAGACCATCTATCCCCCACAATCTTAAAGACCATCTATCCCCCACAATCTTGAAGACCATCTATCCCCCACAATCTTAAAGACCATCTATCCCCCACAATCTTAAAGACCATCTATCCCCCACAATCTTGTAGACCATCTATCCCCCACAATCTTGAAGACCATCTATCCCCCACAATCTTGTAGACCATCTATCCCCCACAATCTTGTAGACCATCTATCCCCCACAATCTTAAAGACCATCTATCCCCCACAATCTTAAAGACCATCTATCCCCCACAATCTTAAAGACCATCTATCTCCCACAATCTTGAAGACCATCTAACCCCCACAATCTTAAAGACCATCTATCCCCCACAATCTTAAAGACCATCTATCCCCCACAATCTTAAAGACCATCTATCCCCCACAATCTTGAAGACCATCTATCCCCCACAATCTTAAAGACCATCTATCCCCCACAATCTTAAAGACCATCTATCCCCCACAATCTTGTAGACCATCTATCCCCCACAATCTTGAAGACCATCTATCCCCCACAATCTTGTAGACCATCTATCCCCCACAATCTTGTAGACCATCTATCCCCCACAATCTTGAAGACCATCTATCCCCCACAATCTTGTAGACCATCTATCCCCCACAATCTTGTAGACCATCTATCCCCCACAATCTTGTAGACCATCTATCCCCCACAATCTTGTAGACCATCTATCCCCCACAATCTTGTAGACCATCTATCCCCCACAATCTTGTAGACCATCTATCCCCCACAATCTTAAAGACCATCTATCCCCCACAATCTTGTAGACCATCTATCCCCCACAATCTTGTAGACCATCTATCCCCCACAATCTTGAAGACCATCTATCCCCCACAATCTTAAAGACCATCTATCCCCCACAATCTTGTAGACCATCTATCCCCCACAATCTTGAAGACCATCTATCCCCCACAATCTTGTAGACCATCTATCCCCCACAATCTTAAAGACCATCTATCCCCCACAATCTTAAAGACCATCTATCCCCCACAATCTTAAAGACCATCTATCCCCCACAATCTTAAAGACCATCTATCCCCCACAATCTTGAAGACCATCTATCCCCCACAATCTTGTAGACCATCATACTCCCACAATCTTGAAGACCATCTATCCCCCACAATCTTAAAGACCATCTATCCCCCACAATCTTGAAGACCATCTATCCCCCACAATCTTGAAGACCATCTATCCCCCACAATCTTGTAGACCATCTATCCCCCACAATCTTGAAGACCATCTATCCCCCACAATCTTAAAGACCATCTATCCCCCACAATCTTGTAGACCATCTATCCCCCACAATCTTAAAGACCATCTATCCCCCACAATCTTGAAGACCGTCATACTCCCACAATCTTGAAGACCATCTATCCCCCACAATCTTGTAGACCATCTATCCCCCACAATCTTGAAGACCATCTATCCCCCACAATCTTAAAGACCATCTATCCCCCACAATCTTGAAGACCATCTATCCCCCACAATCTTGTAGACCATCTATCCCCCACAATCTTGTAGACCATCTATCCCCCACAATCTTAAAGACCATCTATCCCCCACAATCTTAAAGACCATCTATCCCCCACAATCTTAAAGACCATCTATCCCCCACAATCTTGAAGACCATCTATCCCCCACAATCTTGAAGACCATCTATCCCCCACAATCTTAAAGACCATCTATCCCCCACAATCTTGAAGACCATCTATCCCCCACAATCTTGTAGACCATCTATCCCCCACAATCTTGTAGACCATCTATCCCCCACAATTTTGTAGACCATCTATCCCCCACAATCTTAAAGACCATCTATCCCCCACAATCTTGAAGACCATCTATCCCCCACAATCTTGTAGACCATCTATCCCCCACAATCTTAAAGACCATCTATCCCCCACAATCTTGAAGACCATCTATCCCCCACAATCTTGTAGACCATCTATCCCCCACAATCTTGTAGACCATCTATCCCCCACAATCTTAAAGACCATCTATCCCCCACAATCTTAAAGACCATCTATCCCCCACAATCTTAAAGACCATCTATCCCCCACAATCTTAAAGACCATCTATCCCCCACAATCTTAAAGACCATCTATCCCCCACAATCTTGAAGACCATCTATCCCCCACAATCTTGAAGACCATCTATCCCCCACAATCTTGTAGACCATCTATCCCCCACAATCTTGTAGACCATCTATCCCCCACAATCTTAAAGACCATCTATCCCCCACAATCTTAAAGACCATCTATCCCCCACAATCTTGAAGACCATCTATCCCCCACAATCTTGAAGACCATCTATCCCCCACAATCTTGTAGACCATCTATCCCCCACAATCTTGTAGACCATCTATCCCCCACAATCTTAAAGACCATCTATCCCCCACAATCTTAAAGACCATCTATCCCCCACAATCTTAAAGACCATCTATCTCCCACAATCTTGAAGACCATCTATCCCCCACAATCTTAAAGACCATCTATCCCCCACAATCTTAAAGACCATCTATCCCCCACAATCTTAAAGACCATCTATCCCCCACAATCTTGAAGACCATCTATCCCCCACAATCTTAAAGACCATCTATCCCCCACAATCTTAAAGACCATCTATCCCCCACAATCTTGTAGACCATCTATCCCCCACAATCTTGTAGACCATCTATCCCCCACAATCTTGTAGACCATCTATCCCCCACAATCTTGTAGACCATCTATCCCCCACAATCTTGAAGACCATCTATCCCCCACAATCTTGTAGACCATCTATCCCCCACAATCTTGTAGACCATCTATCCCCCACAATCTTGTAGACCATCTATCCCCCACAATCTTGTAGACCATCTATCCCCCACAATCTTGTAGACCTTCTATCCCCCACAATCTTAAAGACCATCTATCCCCCACAATCTTGTAGACCATCTATCCCCCACAATCTTGTAGACCATCTATCCCCCACAATCTTGAAGACCATCTATCCCCCACAATCTTAAAGACCATCTATCCCCCACAATCTTGTAGACCATCTATCCCCCACAATCTTGAAGACCATCTATCCCCCACAATCTTGTAGACCATCTATCCCCCACAATCTTGTAGACCATCTATCCCCCACAATCTTAAAGACCATCTATCCCCCACAATCTTAAAGACCATCTATCCCCCACAATCTTAAAGACCATCTATCCCCCACAATCTTGAAGACCATCTATCCCCCACAATCTTAAAGACCATCTATCCCCCACAATCTTGAAGACCATCATACTCCCACAATCTTGAAGACCATCTATCCCCCACAATCTTGTAGACCATCTATCCCCCACAATCTTGAAGACCATCTATCCCCCACAATCTTGTAGACCATCATACTCCCACAATCTTAAAGACCAGCTATCCCCTACAATCTTGAAGACCATCTATTCCCCACAATCTTGAAGACCATCATACTCCCACAATCTTGAAGACCATCCAATCCCCATGCCATAGGCGAAATTTTCATCGTTACTACGCCCATGGCTGGTACGTTGTTTACTTGGCAGTTGATGATATATTGGCATCAACAATACTTGAGTTGATACCCATGGTCTAATACCTCATAGTCGAGTTTACAATCTTGATGACTCTGCGTTCGCAGCCTCTCGTGTGCGAACAGCTCGTCCTTTCTGTGACATGCACAGCTTCTCTGTGCGGGCGTACTTCTGCGCCATTTCATTGATACCTCAAGATGATTGCGTGTTCTTCTTCTTCTTTTTCTACTGCGTTCATCCGGAGTTTTTTTTTTTCCGGGCGTGATTGCGTTGTGCCTGTTTACAGCAGAGCTGCGTTCTTGCACCGTTAGGCCGACACATCCGACTTCTGCGGGCATTTGTTGACCGGATTAACCTTCCCGGGGGCGTGGTCTTCTTATCATCGTCATCTCTCCAACTATATTAGGCTCTGTTTACGCTCTTCCACTGTACATCTGACAACAATCAGCTATTAGAAACAGAACTCAACATTTCCTCAAAAACATCACACGGACATTAGTTCCAACTAGTTTATTCTCTCTAAGTATTGTCAGCACTGTCGTTTATAAACATTTATAAACAGTGTCATTTATACACACGCTTACCGCTCTTGCACAACACATAGGGAATACACAACTACTATAAACTGACTAATAATGTAGGGGCTCATTGTTTGGCCATTCTACGGGAACAAAAGAACCTTGTCCAGCTCAGAAAAGAGCTCCAGGCTCCAGTCCAACTGATTTGAAGGTGACGTATTGTCCTCTCCCAAAAGGTCTCGAGCGCTTTTCACGCTATAGTGACCAACGCTCGTGGCGGGTCACTGTGCGCGGTCTCCTTGTATAGACCGCACTTTTCAGTGAATCCTGCCATGGTCGATACTATAAACCAGACCATGGCATAATCTTGAAGACCATCAATCCTCCTCAATCCTGTATACTATCTATCCCAAAGATCATCTACCCTCCACAGTCTTGAAGACCATCTCATTCATGATAGCTTTCGAAACTGATACATTTAGTTGAAAGGTCTCATTTTGGTCCATCTATCGAATTGACACTAATGTGATCATCATCATCGTCATCATCATCATCATCACATCATCACGAGTCATGACAATAAGCTTGGCGATCCTCATTCGCCATTTCACACGATCGCCAATCTTGAATCATGTCTGTGTCCTTGTTTTGGTTAAGCCATGTGCTCAAGCCATCCACGTATTTATTTCCTTGTTTTCTCCTTGCTCTTTTCCCATCAATTTTACCAGTTGTCACTAAATTTTCAAGTTTGTTTTTTGTTTCTCGGCATAACGGGCCTAAAAGATCTCGACAGTCCACAGTTCCCTAATCAATTTACTCTGAAATAGCGCCAGAACTACCTCACAAACCTATCTGCTTTTCCATTGTCACCAAAACTTCCTATTCAAACACATATAATGAGTTTTTCCAACAACTTCTGGCCCTTAGTTACCATTTTACATTGGATACAATTTGTAAAGATCAATTTCGCAGATCCATTTCTAGCAATCATCACTTGATACAACTGAAGTGTATCAGATTACACGACAACCTTTCAACATGCGACTGTTTTACGATACACCCCGCCGCGTCCTATCATCTCGTCTGCTGGGAGTCCTGCTCAAATGTTTCTCCCTCCCCAAGACCACCCGTGTGCTGTGTCGCCTAGCCGCCATTCATTTCTCTTGACGTCAATTGATGGCAAAAATGTTGCCTGCTTGTCCTGCGCTGCATGAACACCTGTTTAACACATCATCACTCCTTTCCGGTGCTCCCTCACAACCGTTTTGTGTCATGAGCAACCATTCAGCTTGGTGGTTGCAACTAGCTTTTACATGTATGAGCGATTCTATATTTGGCTATTGCGCAAATCTCGGCTGTATACCGCAAGTCTCGGCTGTATACCGCAAGTCTCGGCTGTATACCACAAATCTCGGCTGTATACCACAAATCTCGGCTGTATACCGCAAGTCTCGGCTGTATACCGCAAGTCTCGGCTGTATACCACAAATCTCGGCTGTATACCACAAATCTCGGCTGTATACCACAAATCTCGGCTGTATACCACAAATCTCGGCTGTATACCACAAATCTCGGCTGTATACCACAAATCTCGGCTGTATACCACAAATCTCGGCTGTATACCATCTGCTTGCTTACTGGACGGGAAAATGTGTGAGCTACTGGCTAAAATACCATCTCCGTGGCGAAGAGGTTACGTACGCAGTTTGTAAACCCGCATAACCGCGTTCGAAACACAGCTGCTGGCGATTTGGCAGCCGACCGCCTTGCGTTAGATTTTTACGAAATAGTATTGGTGCCGATCGTTCAGAAAGCAATGGCAAACTAATGAACGTACACTTGCCAAGAGATCACAACAGCAAAAATTGCTGGTGTTTACTACGACGTCCTGTAAAGGATATGCAACTAACTTTAACTGGCTAAAAGACGTGCCCAGTCTACAACAAAATGAACAAAATTAGTGGAACTGCGGTAATGCTGTGAAAATGTCAACAATATAAAATGACACAAAGCAATACAGCTTTACAGAACATCATTACGAAACATACAGGACGTTGCGGCGATGCAAATGCACCCTCCAGTGACTACATTCAGGTATAAGAACGTATCACAGTATTACAGCCCGGGATATTGAGATAAGTAGACATGTTTTTCTTCAAATGTTCAGTTTTTCTTCAGTTTTCTCGTGTTTTCATCTTGTTATTCTTCTCAACCCGTATAAATATCGACTATAAAATCAACCTGGAGGTTTATCGCAACGTCCTACAAAGAACACGCAACAATTCTTTTGTTGAGTTGAGTGGAGTCAAAGAACCGACATTACAGACATTCAAATACAAGTTTAGTCTTCATCTTCAACAGTCAGTGAAGAGTTCCAATAATAATGGTACCAGTAGCAGTCTGATAATGTGTCCGTCGGGCCTTTCCTCGACGCTGTGAGTGTCGGCCAGATCCTGCCTGCAGCACCATTCTCTCCGGCCCGTGATTTTTTAAATTTGTTTTGTGTTGTGTGTTTTTTTTTTTTTGCGCTCGCTCGTTTTGAACTCAAGCGTAGTCCATACACACTGTTTATACTGGTGTTGAACTGAATTTTGCGTGTGGGTTAGCTTTCCCTATTAACAGTGTCCCTCGCCATCAGGCGAACCCACTACGACTTCAGAGGTACTTGTAATTTACGTCCCCAAGTTAAGGATGACAGGTCAACATTTTAGTCCAGCTGTCCGGTGTAGGTGCTGAACCACTTACCTCGGTATCAGCACAACGGATGTTTAAGAATACGTGTTCTTACCCATTCGACCATGCAGACCTGCTCCTGTCCGTGATGCTCCTCTGCACTACCATTGCTTTCTGAACGACCGACGCTCATACCACTGTGAAAATCAACTCAGGGCGGTCTGCTTCCAAATAGCCCGCGACTGACTTCTAACCCAGAAACTATGTTCCCGAAGCCCCAGTCGCCGCCAGAAGTCTAGAACCCAGAATTCAACAGACGTGCAGGGAGACGGTGCCTGGTGTCAGGACAACAGCAAACAGTATAGGTTTAATAGCCACCCTGTGCCGGCATGATAAGGGGGGACCCTTGCCAGCTGGGATGTCGGCACTCAGCAGCTGTCACCTGATAAGCGCTCTTCCATTCCCTTAAGTGTGTCTCATCCATTTGGTGCTGTCTGAGGGGCGAGATGTCTGCTCATACTGGAAGATCTGGCCTGGGCTCGTCGGTTGAGAGTGATTGTGTGTGTGTGTGTGTGTGTGTGTGTGTGTGAAAGAAAGAAAGAGAGAAAGACAGACAGATCGAGAGAGTGGGGGACGACAGGGACAGACTGACAGAGAGAGAGAGAGAGAGAGAGAAAGAGAGAGAGAGAGAGAGTTGGGAGAACGACAGGGACAGACTGACAGAAAGAGTGACAGAGAGACTGAGAAATATATAGAGAGAGCTGGGAGAACGTCAGGGACAGACTGACAGAAAGAGAGAGAGAGAGACAGACAGACAAAGAGAGAAACAGATATACAGAGAGAGAGAAACGAGTAACAGAGAGAGAGAGAGAGCAACAGGGAGTTGGGAGAACGACAGGGGCAGACTGACAGAAAGAGAGACAGAGACAGAGAAACAGATAGCGAGAGAGAGAGAGGGAGAACGACAGGGACAGACTGACAGAAAGAGAGAGAGAGAGAGAAAGAGAAACAGAGTAACACACATAGAGAGAGAGAGAGAGAGAGAGAGAGAGAGAGAGAGAGACGCACACAGAAACGGAGAGAGAGAGGTACCGGTGGGTTCTCACAAGAGAAGGTAGTTTCTCGTAGAAGAGGCGTTCCCTGCGAGAGGGTGGTTTCTTACCAGGGAGCACGGGTTCTTACCAGGGAAGGTGGACTGTCCCGAGAGGGGGAGAGAGAGAGAGAGAGACAGGGAGAGAGAGAGAGAGAGTGTGTGGACCGTGCCGAAAAGGGTGGGTTCTCACCAAACAGGGTAGGAGGTTCTTATGAGAGATGGGTGCTGACATGAGAGGATAGGTTCTCGGAGGAAGGGTAAGTTCTCGCAAGAGATAGTGAGTGGGTTCTCACGAGGGAGGGTGGGTTTTCAGGAAAGAGGGTGGATTCTCAGGGAGGATGGGTTATAATGAGGAAAGGTAGGGGCTCTCACGGGGGAGGGTGGTTTCTCACGAGGAAGGGTGCGTTCTCTGTAGGAAGAATGAGTTCTCATGAAAGAGAGTGGATTCTCATGAGTCGGGATGGGTTGGCATGAGGGGCTGTGAGTTCTCACGAGACGTAGTGGCTTCTGACTAAAGAGGGAATTAGCAGGAGGAAGGATGAGAACAAACTTATTTATCAACTTCCCCAGTGTCAACATAACCTAGCTGACGCAGTGGCACTTTGGATGCACCTATAAATCGGAATTACCAGCAGAGAGACAGTGCCATGAGACTCGGTACATTCCCTGTGAGCGACACATCAAAGGCAGCGCTGTACATTAACTTGTCAAAGTCTATTGTGATAGCTCTAACTTTCCCACATTCAGCGTTGGGGGTTTTGTGTTTTATACACGCGGGCTGTGATAGCAGAACAGGGAGTTGGCATTGTAGTTGAGATGACCGTTTTCTGTTCTTTCTTTCTTTCTTTCTTTCTTTCTTTCTTTTATTTTTGTCGAATTGTCTGCTTTTCTTTCTTCTTCTTCTTCTTCTTCTTCTTCTTCTTCTTCTTCTTCTTCTTCTTCTTCTTCTTCTTCTTCTTCTTCTTCATACAATCGTAAACTAGAGTGGGTTGGTTCTCACGAGAGTGGATTGGTTCTCACGAGTGTGGGTTGGTTCTCACGAGAGTGGGTTGGTTCTCACTAGTGGGTTGGTTCTCGCTAGAGTGGGTTGGTTCTCGCTAGAGTGGGTTGGTTCTCGCTAGAGTGGGTTGGTTCTCGCTAGAGTGGGTTGGTTCTCGCTAGAGTTGGTTGGTTCTCACGAGATAGGTTGTGTTCTCACGAGGAGAGATTAGGTTTTCATGACAGGGGTTCAGTTCTCACCAGGATGGGTTGTTCTTACGAAAGAGGTTGAGTATTAATGAGAGGGGATGGGTTCTCATGAGAGAGGATAGGTTCTTGCATGAGAGGATATATGCGTTCTGGCGAGAAACCTGGGTTCTGGCGAGAGAAGTTGGCTTTTCATCACAAAGGGGTGGTATCGATGAGGGCGTGTAGATTCTCGACACCCCTCCCCCCTCCCCTCCAGTGTCAACAAGGGAACGGAACATTTTAGATGCACCTATAAATTGGAATTACCAGCAAAGAGACAGTGCCATGAGACTCGGCACATTTCCCGTGAGCGACACATCAAAGGCAGCGCTGTACATTAACTTGTCAAAGTCTACTATTGTGATAGCTCTAACTTTCCCACATTCAACATCGGGGGTTTTGTGTTTTATACACGCAGGCTGTGATAGCAGGGAATGTAGTACAGGAACATCGTTGTTGTGGCCTCTTTCTTTCTTTCTAAAATAAATAAAGACATAATATTAACAGGCTGTCTGTCAGGTAAATTACATGTCGTCTAGGGATCCCAAAATAAGCCACGCGCCTCTCTTTGGTTTTGAACTACGGTCTGCTACAACCCTGCCACACAAAGCAGCGTGTTAAAAAATCACAACATTTATTTTCACAGCACGTCATATCGCTTCGTCACTCATGGAAAACTGGCCATAAAGTCAATACGAAAACTCGAACCATTGCGACCACGGGGATTGCAGGGGCGAGTTTTTATTGTTGAAATCGCTCTTGGCCCATCTTTACGCTTTGTTCTCACTTGCGAGCGATTATCTATCCATCAAGTCCAGCATGCCCCGGGCCCAAGAGCCGCTCCAGCCCTATGCAAATGTGATCTGGGGGGTTTTCTGACAAACATGTAACCCCAGTTTGACGCCTGGCTAGAGCAGGCATTTGTCAAAGCTTGTCTGGCTGTTTGGCCTTCAAGTTTTGTGCTGTCGTTAATTTATACGACGGTCCAGGGGTCACTGGCCGTGACGCTTCTCTCAACAAGCGCTGATCGAGGCCAGTAATTCTCCAGGGCTGGGAGTGTGCTCGCACGCAGAGAAACGCCTGTTTTGGTTAGGATAGTTTGCACTGAACTGAAAGTCAAATCTGAATGTGTAAAAGTGTCAGTGACCTAACAAAGCAAAACATTTTGCGGTCGAGATCTTTGTCAGCGGGAGAAAAATCAGTTCACTGACTTAAATGTTAGTACATTAATGGGGCGGAATGGTATAGAAATTGGGAGGCGTTATTCACAGCGCGCTGCGAATAATACTGAACGTTATTCACAGCTGCGAAATTTAAGTGTGGCTCCCATAGAACATTTAAATCATTTTTTAAATATATATTGTATACATTTAGTTCTGTATGCAGACCCTAACCCTAATCCAAACCCTAACCCGAAACTTGAAAAGAACGCTCCTTTTTCTATCGCCATTTTCGACGGTTGAAAACGTCACGTGACCAGCCGCAACTGTGAATAACACTTAGCTATGGGCGGCGTTATTCACGGTGCGCTACGTATAATCTGAAAAAAAAAAAATAATAAATAATCACTTCTATAGAAATTACTACGCCCACCTCCGGCTCGTACCGACTGTGAATTGTTTTTAGTTTTAATCAAATATGAAAATGATGAGAAGCTCCCATGTCGGTCCGACTTCCATGGGTTCGAATCTGCATATGAGCGTATAAAAAAAAAAAATTGACACGGCATCATGAAATGTCCTTGGACGTACAAGTTTCCGGTTTGTTACTGACCACTTCACACACCGACTTCCCATTGGTCTATTTACAATATGGGTCTATCGCTGTATGCCCATTGCTCCTTGAGGCGTGTAACGGCGTCTTTTGCTTGAATATTAGAGAACATTGAATTGAATGATGTTGTCTTAATATCGACATTACAAGCTATAATGTTGGTGTTGTGATATAGTAACTGTCAAAAGAATGTTTTTTATTATGATATAGTAACTGTCAAAAGAATCTTGGTATTATGATATATAACTGTCAATAGAATATCGGTATTGTGATATATAACTGTCAATAGAATGGTGGTATTGTGATATATAACTTTTAAAAAATGATGGTATTGTCATATATAATTATCAACATAATTTTGATATTGTGATATAGTAACTGCCGGTCTCCCTGGTCTAGGTGTTACGCTACTTTCTCCGTAACCCCGTGTACTCTCGTGAGTAACGTGACGTTGCGCGAGAATCGGTAGCGGTTCTCTCCGCGTCGGTAACTTACGGGGTATGTGAGCCGGTCGCTCAGAAAGCAATGGCAAACTATTGAGCGTAATCTTGCCAAGAAATCAACATTCATCTGAAAGATGCTGATGTTGACAGCGATGTCCTGTAAAGGATATGCGAACAAAACAAAAAAAGATATAGTAATTGTCATCAGAATGTTGGTATTGCGATATGGTAGGTGTCAATAGAATGTTGGTATTGTGATACACAAACTGTCCATATAATGTTGGTCTTTTGATTTAGAAAACAACCAAATGAATGACACCCTTTTGATATAGAATGATCGAATAGAATGTTGGTATTGTGATGTGCTAACTGTCAATATAATTTTGGCATTGTGATATAATAACTGTCAAAAAGAATGTTGGTATTATGATATAGTATAACTGTCAACATCGGAAAGAATAATTCCCTTCTGGGTAGAATCATTTAAATAGAATGATGCTGTTTTCATGTAGAACATAATAGAATGTTGGTCTTTTGAGTGCATACTTTACATCCGCCATAAACATCAACAACAGCAGCCTATTTTTACCACACCACGCAGAGCTGTTGAAGATAAAACATATTCTTTCATTCAGCTGCGGCCATCTTGATGTTTGATCGGTACGGTACGTTTGATCTCACTTGATCTATTTGCACGTACATCAAAGGGGGCATTTTCATTTCCCTGAGGCAGGCTAACTTTACATCGGAGGGAAGGGACCTTGTTTGAATATTGTCAGTAATTGGTGTTCATAGGCAGCTATCTTTTCTTGTGCCAAACTGCACAGCTTTAAGAAGCCACTTCCGCTGGTTTGAAAAGGAAAAAAAAATGCCTTTAATGTCTTTTCTGGACAGCTGTGTTTATAATATCTTACTATACTATACCTTGCATAATATCTTAATATACTATACCTTGCTTGTTACTTAGTTCTTTTTGCCACAGACTGCTGTGTTAGTAAAAATCATATAACTCACTGCCTTAACTCTGTGTGTGTATATGTGTGTGTTTGTGTGCGTGCGTGCGTGTGTATATGTGTGTAAGACTGCTGTATTACAACAATTCGCTATAACTAATTTGTTACTTGTATTTCTTTTATCACAGATTGTGTTACAACTTGCTACTTATTGTTAGTTATTTGTTTTATTGTTACGGTGTGTCGTTTACATAAATGCACTATAACCAACTTCTTGTGACTAAAATCCCTTTTTGCCACTTGAATTAATCTACTTATTACTTCACCTCGTTTTGTCACAGACCGTTGTGTTACAAAAACTCATTATAACCCACTTACTGTCGCCCTTTGTGTCAACATACTCCACTTATAGGTACTTCTACTCGTTTTGTCACAGTTTGTTACAAAAACTCTATAACCCATTTACTGTGACTATAACCCGGTTTGTCACTACTCAACGTTACTTCTCCTCGTTTTGTCACTGACTGTGTTACGACTTACCATAACTCACTGGTTACTTTAATTCACTTTGTCACAGACCGTTGCAGTACAAAATCTCACCATAGCCCACTTGTGGTCACGGAACTCTATTTTGTCGCAGACGATAGCATCAACAATGATCCCAGTGTAGGGTATGCGTGCTCGCGCGCGCGGGTGTGTATTTGCTTCTACCAGAACCACACTTGCTAAACAATAAATATCCCGTTTTGGGGTTAGTTTTCTAATTTTGAAATTTATCCAGGGATTTCCCTCGCCACAAACCTCTACACGAAGAATTCAAACTCGCGGTCCCACATAAGCCCCCCAAGAAAACGACCGTTAGAACTACAAATTGTGTTTGGCATTTCTAAGTCCACATTGGTGATCTTTCTAGGTGTGAACAATTCCAGGACTTCCGACAAATATTTGCCTTGGGTGATAGTCTCCTGTGTGGTTAGGGGTCGGGGGAAGGGGCGCTGACGATAGCGGGCAGGTATTTGTCAACGGGGATATTCAAGGTGGAGGCAACTCAACGTAAATCTGGGGAATATAACGAGATCATTGAAACTAACAGTCTTCCCCCCCTTCCCACACACACACACTCACCCCCCCCCCCCACCATGTTACTGCCTATAGTACCTTGCAGTGTAGGACAGGGGAGTCTTGAGTCTGAGGGATTTAAGACCGCCTGGCTAGTGCAGTCGCCGCGAACTGTGCAGGTTAGGACTTTCTTTTTGTCCCCGACAGAAAAATATCCACACCTTATCGAGAATTCGAATCCAGCTCTCCCCAAGGAGAACTCGACGTTCTTAGCCACTCGGCCAGCGGCTCCCCGTAAATAACAGTAAACCTGGCAAATGTGATCATATTCTTGTAACTAACAGTAAACCTGGCAAATGTGATCATATTCTTGTAACTAACAGTAAACCTGGCAAATGTGATCATATTCTTGTAACTAACAGTAAACCTGGCAAATGTGATCATATTCTTGTAACTAACAGTAAACCTGACAAATGTGATCAGATCCTTGTAACTAACAGTAAACCTGGCAAATGTGACCAGATCCTTGTAACTAACAGTAAACCTGGCAAATGTGACCAGATCCTTGTAACTAACAGTAAACCTGGCAAATGTGATCAGATCCCTGTAACTAACAGTAAACCTGGCAAATGTGACCAGATCCTTGTAACTAACAGTAAACCTGGCAAATGTGATCAGATCCTTGTAACTAACAGTAAACCTGGCAAATGTGATCAGATCCTTGTAACTAACAGTAAACCTGGCAAATGTGATCAGATCCCTGTAACTAACAGTAAACCTGGCAAATGTGATCAGATCCTTGTAACTAACAGTAAACCTGGCAAATGTGATCAGATCCTTGTAACTAACAGTAAACCTGGCAAATGTGACCAGATCCTTGTAACTAACAGTAAACCTGGCAAATGTGATCAGATCCTTGTAACTAACAGTAAACCTGGCAAATGTGACCAGATCCTTGTAACTAACAGTAAACCTGGCAAATGTGATCAGATCCTTGTAACTAACAGTAAACCTGGCAAATGTGATCAGATCCTTGTAACTAATAGTAAACCTGGCAAATGTGATCAGATCCTTGTAACTAACAATAAACCTGGCAAATGTGATCAGATCCTTGTAACTAACAGTAAACCTGGCAAATGTGATCAGATCCTTGTAACTAACAATAAACCTGGCAAATGTGATCATATTCTTGTAACTAACAGTAAACCTGGAAAATGTGATCAGATCCTTGTAACTAACAGTAAACCTGGCAAATGTGACCAGATCCTTGTAACTAACAGTAAACCTGGCAAATGTGATCAGATCCCTGTAACTAACCGTAAGCCTGGCAAATGTGATCAGATCCTTGTAACTAACAGTAAGCCTGGCAAATGTTATCAGATCCCTGTAACTAACAGTAAACCTGGCAAATGTGACCAGATCTTTGTAACTAACAGCATATCTGGCAAATGTGATCAGATCCTTGTAAGTAACAGTAAACCTGGCAAATGTGATCAAATCCTTGTAACTAACAGTAAACCTGGCAAATGTGATCAGATCCTTGTAACTAACAGTAAACCTGGCAAATGTGATCAGATCCAAAGTTAACAACAGCTCGGGGACTGTGGCAGTGGCGTGTCTCCTTTTCCCAGGGTAAACATGTTCAAGTCCTTTGCGGGACTTTGCGGTCATCCGAAAAAGGCATGGGAAGAAAGGCGACCAGCGTGATGTTGACAGCATGCCCCCATCGAGTTCTGATTGGCTATAACAATCTAGGGTTGACACCATATACCCAATACGCAGAAACGGGTTCTTGGCTTGTTGCAAGAACTGCTGTCGTGTATCGAATGATGTTGTTGTTAATTGTTTGTGCTTGTGTTAGGTCTTTATTCAGGTGTGACTGAGCTACCGTATGATAGTAGATGGTACTACCTGCTTTCTGTTAGTGCCGGATGCTGGGCGCCCGACACCCCACATTGTGCCAACGGCTTCGGGTGGAGGAGCGCAATCAGGAGGACACAAGCCTTATCCAGGTGCGAGGACATGCAACCTATGGACTAAATATCGTGGCAGGGCAGACCACGCCCTAACAAAGCCTTGGTTGGTAACTGGTCTAGGATCGAATCTCCGACAGGCGGATAGTTAGATCATTGCTTTCCTGATCCGACAGCTTCTGCATCTTGTCTTGTTCCAGATGTACTTGTGTTACCTTTTCTCTGCAGTAAACTAGGCACGCCGAGAGATGGATCATGCTGCATGTGCAACACATGGTCTCTACAATTCAGCCCATGTTTTGAACTATGGAGAGGTATAACATTGTCTCTGGTCTATACCTGTCCCGGACCGCCATAGGTTGTATTTATTATACCTTATTTTGAAGCACAATGTGATAAACTGTCGTCTGTCAAGACGGCAAGATGCCAGTCTGTCAGTTAGTCAGTCAGTTGTTTGTGCAAATAATGCAATTCTAGAAATGTTTCAGACACTCATGGAATGCCATAAGTTCTTTGAAGTGAGACACAGTTAATGGAAGAAGGGGTTAATATGAAAGAAGGAGGTAATGGAAGAAGATGTTAATGGAAGCAGGGGTTAATGGAAGAAGGAGGTAATGGAAGAAGGAGGTAATGGAAGAAGGGGGTAATGGAAGAAGGGGTTAATGAAAGAATGAGGTAATGGAAGAAGGGGTTAATGGAAGAAGGGGTTAATGGAAGAAGGAGGTAATAGAAGAAGGGGTTAATGGAAGAAGGGGTTAATGGAAGAAGGAGGTTATTGGAAGAAGGAGGGAATAGAAAAATGAGGAAATGCAAGAAGGGGTTAATGAGAGAAGGGGTTAATGGAAGCAGTGGTTAATGGAACAAGGAGGTAATGGAAGCAGGGGTTAATGGAAGCAAGGGTTAATGGAAGAAGGAGGTAATGGAAGCAGGGGTTAATAAAAGCAGGAGGTAATGGAAGCAGTGGTTAATGGAACAAGGAGGTAATGGAAGCAGGGGTTAATGGAAGGAGGAGGTAATGGAAGCAGGGGTTAATGGAAAGAGATAATGGAAGCAGGGGTTAATGGAAGGAGGAGGTAATGGAAGCAGGGGTTAATGGAAGAAGGAGGTAATGGAAGCAGGGGTTAATGGAAAGAGATAATGGAAGCAGGGGTTAATGGAAGAAGGAGGTAATGGAAGCAGGGGTTAATGGAAGGAGGAGGTAATGGAAGCAGGGGTTAATGGAAGCAGGGGTTAATGGAAGAAGGAGGTAATGGAAGCAGGGGTTAATGGAAAGAGATAATGGAAGCAGGGGTTAATGGAAAGAGATAATGGAAGCAGGGGTTAATGGAAAGAGATAATGGAAGCAGGGGTTAATGGAAGAAGGAGGTAATGGACAAAAGAGTTAATGGACCAAAGTTTTGCTAGACAGAAGGCGGATGATCGGCCACGACAAAACCCCGTATCTCGTCGTCTAATTATTGTTCACATCTTTGGGTCAAGCAACGTCATCGCAAGGCGGGAAAACTCACGCGGAAACCCGGAACTAATAAATTAATTATGCTGGTTGGAAGAAATCAGCGGGGGATTTAGGGGTCAAGAAAATACCCCTAGGGGGTAGTCTGGGAGACCTGGGGTGTCCGTGACGCTTCAATTCCTTCTCTTAATTAAATTCACGAGTATTGATTGGCTCTCGTGGAAGCAGAAGAAAGATGTAGATGTTAGAAGAGGCACTAGACAACATGTATATTGAAAGCTGTAGTTACCATAGCGAGATTCGAACCTGTCACCTCCAAATGACGACAGCGCCTTGCTGCAGAAATAACCTGGACTCTGAGGTAAACTGAAATGGGTACCATGAAATGTCCTGAGACACGAGGGCGTGTTACTGACCACACCAGACATCGACTGGGGCACAACCACTGACCATTTCCGGTGTGGTAGCGATATCTTTTAGTTTAGTTTAGTTTATTCGCCGGATCAACATTACGGCGCGCGGGTGTAACCCATAAGTGCTCCGTTCTACTCCTAACTCAAGCCTGAGTCCAGAGATCTCAGCTCAGTGCACGAACTCCGAAGCACCGGCGAGGATCCTGAAATACTTTGGGTATATTTTTAACTCGAAATTTTGTTCGAGCAGTGCCGTTAGACTGCTCTTTTTTCGATTTCCAACTTCCAATGGATTTTTTACGTGCGCACACGGGCGTCCGATCTCACTACCCAGAGACCAGGGGAATTTTTATTTTTATTTTACTGGAAGTCCACGTGAAAAAGTCCCGGCCCTCACCGGGACTTGAACCCGGGACTTCCAGCACTCGAGGCGGACACCATATCCCGAGACCCCTCAACAGTATTTCAGCGAAAGTATTATTCGTTTATTCACTTCAAATGATATATAACTCTGCAGTATGCACCTGGCGAAATGCAGAGAAATATGCCAGGCAATAAATCATGCAACATATTGTTTGTTGCTTCTATATTAACATTCACCAAGGGCATACGTTGTTTTGAACTTGTGAATTTATTTCTGAGGTGTCTTAGTGGCCTCAAGGGTTCCTCACGTGATATTTCCGTGTATTATATAAACCATTCTCTGCGCCCCGCTGGGTACAGGCATGTGTAATCAAGTGCTAGATACTCCTACGGGCTTGTGTGAGCACAGCTGGATTAAAATTATGCAATCCCCTAAGTGCCGGTCTGGCGAAGGAGTTGCGGACGCGGTTCGTAATCCCATATACCCGCGTTCGAAACACAGCTGCGCGCGATTTGGCAGCAGACCTCGTTGAGTTGGTTTCGCGTTGGTATCAGTACCGGTCGTTCAGAGTGCAATGGCAAACTATTGAACGTAAACTTGCCAAGAGATCACAGCCGCAGAAATGCTGGTGTTGACTGCGATGTCCTGTAAAAAGGGTATGCACTAAATAAGAATCCCCTAAGTGGACTAGGCATGGCATGACCCCCTCCCCCCCCCCCCCCACCCCGTAATTTTTTTTTCCACACCATGCACCATTAAACTCTGAATCCGCCACTGCAAATGGGATGGCCGACAAACTGCCCCCCCCCCCCCCCCCCCACACACACACACACACACACACACGCACACTGCGCTCGGACACAACAACCAGATTTTCCACTTACACGAAACCAAAAGTCAAATCTATAAAAATGATTCAGAAGGCCACTTGCTCAGTCACCTTCTCGACCACGGGATGGATGAGTGTTGACTATTGGACATGACTGGACAATTGACTGTCTCTAAGCACATAGCAGAAAACCACAGACTCATAACAAAGCTAAAGGTAGGTTTATTGCTGTACGTGTGGGCAAGCACCTCAAACTGAACAAACTGTACTTCAAATGTGTACCCAGTACGGCTCAGAAAGGTCTATTATGTGGTCGGATTAAAGAGCCCTAGACGTCACAGTCAGTGGAAGTCTGCAGGATGTGCAGAAGACAGTGCTGGCTATGAAGGAAGAAAACTTGCAGGTATGGACTGATTCCACAAGAAATAAGAAGAAGAAGAGCACGGTGAAACAAAAGAATATTAAGAAATGCGACGACGAAGAAGAAGAAAATAGCAAAAAAAAAAGAAAACGACGACGAAGAAGAAGAGCTAGAAGTAGACAACGACGAAGAAGGAGAAAAAGAGGAAGAAGAAGAACAATAACAAGAAGAAAAAGGGCAGAAAAAAAAAGAAAGAGATAAATAAGAGCGAGAAGAAGAAGAGCTAGAAGAAGAAAAAGAAGTAGATGGCGACGAAGAAGAAGCAGAGCAATAAGAAGAAGAAACAGCGCAAGAAGGAGAAACAGCAAAGCAAGAAGAAGAGAAAGAAGCACGTTGACGTACGATGCTAAAACGTTCACTTTGTACAAGGCTATCTATGCAGTAAAGTAGCGAGACCAGTTCTCTTCTGTCTCCGATGCCTGTCCCTCCACTAACCCAAGATGGTGCTACCCGTGGTACATGTTCAAAGCAGACTGCCTAGGATAATATTTGTTCTTGTGAAGATGGCAATACCCACCAGTGAAGGACGGGTGTAAACACAACTAATCCAAATGTATAAACACTCATTAGTTCTCGGCGGTTAGAAGTCTTCCAGGTTAAGATGACTTAGCACACTCCCAGGTCTCATCTGTCTGACCCCGTGTAGTGTACACGTGTGCACTAACCAAACAAACAGCTGAATGTGTTCTGAGGGGATTGCCCGCTGTAGATTCATCATCGGCTTGGAGGTCAGTATGGCCGAATGGATACGAGAGCTCGTTCTTGAACATCCGGTGTGCTGATGTCAAGGTAGCGGGTTAAACCTCTACACCGGTCATTTGCACTAAAATGGTGACTTCACGTCATTGAACTTGGGAATGTTAATTACCAGTACCTCAGAAGTCGAGTGGGTTTGCGTAACGGCGAGGGAAACTGCTAAAAGGGAAAGCTAATCCACACGCAAAAGTCAGCCTAGTGCATTAGAAGCAGTAAGTAGCACGTGTATAGACTACACTTGAGTTCAAAGATAGTGAGGAAAAAAACACACACACACACCCACCCACACACACACATACACACACAGTGGGCGGAAAAAGAAAGATTGCTTTCTCTCTCGACATAGGATTACGTCATCATCACGAGTGAATTGTGTTGCACTGCTTTGTCAAGCTTGTGGATCAGTACATCCGACTTCAACAAGCATGGTTTCGTGTCTTCTTTCTGCCTAGCCTTGGACTGCCCCAGACTTATCTACAAGGCAGCATGTTTGTGTCTCTCTGCGTCATGTTACTATCCCTTGACCTGTCCGACTTGGGAGACCCTACTGGTAGCTCATCAGCATAGCTCTTGGGATCATTGGAACACACACGGCCCCTCTACTGCTTCAAGTTGGAGTTACATTGCCCAATTTGTAACCCTTAGAAAATAAATTTAGTTCGTTCCGTCTGTCTGTCTGTCCGTCTATGCATCCAGCTAGCTAGCTAACTGTGTAACAACTATCTTATCTATCTGGCTGGTCGACCGTCTGCCTCTCTCCCTTCTTTCTCCCTCACTCTGTCCCTCTCTCCCTATCTCTCGTCCTCCTCTCTCTCCATCTATCGTCCTCTCTCTCCATCATTCTGTCACTCTCTCTCCCTCATTCTCTCTCCCTTTCTCCCTCTCGCCCCGTCTCTCTCTCTCTCTCTCTCTCTCTCTCGTATCTCTCTCTCTTGTAACAAGTGGTACTATTTTGATTACGATCGTTCTCCCGACAAGGTTGTTGCCGCATCAGGTTCGACCTAATTCCCCCAGTTGTGGACAAATAGAAGATATACTAAAAAAGCAGTTGGTGTTCATATCTCCCCCAAAGCAGTGAGATGATGAAGCTACTCAAGACTATGACACCTGACACCCCCTCATTCTTTGTTTAGACAACTCCTGAAGAATCACGGCTACCTCGCGGCTTGCTTTGTGATCTCGCATTCTAATCCTGGCACCCGCCGAGGAAGCGAACGGGGAAGGATGTCGCTACCTGTTCTACAAATATTATGATTGCTGGGTAGACCCCTGGGATGAGATCTGAATGAAGATGTAAGACAGGGATGTTTGGGAGGAGAACGGAAAGATATGTAAACACCTACACGGTTGGAGGTGTAGGCGCGGGAGACGATCGGAGGAACTGGATGAGGTGTGGGGCTACGGAAGATGCACCAGGTTTGAAAGAGATTCAAACAACGTAATGAAGAATGTAACATGGAGCTAATTAGAACTTTGTGGAATTTACGATACTAGACTTTTAATCTACCCGATAGCTTTTGAGGCTAAACTGTAGCCATTGATTGACTTTTACAAAACGCGTTAGAAGATCGTGTTTCAGCTTGTTAGTTTTGTGGGACTAATGTTACATTCTTGATTTTTCTTCTGCTTCTTCTTCTCCTCCTCACTCTTCTTCTTCTTCTTCTTCTTCTTCTTCTTCTTCTTCTTCTTCTTCTTCTTCTTCTTCTTCTTCTTCTTCTAGGACTTCCTCTGTTCTTCTTCCTTTTCTTCTTCTACTTCATTTTCCTTCTCTCGCCTCCTCAACTAAGTGTGGCGGTCTGGCGTGACCGCCTATATCTGAAAAGAGTAGGTGCCAGATTTCACAAAGGCGGACACGTAAACCCCTGACCCACAAGGTAAAGGTACGAATAATAGAAACCATGATGTCATCTTTCAATGTAAGGATTTTGATTGTAAGACAATTTACATTTCTAAAGGCCGTACCCGTGTCGCTATTAATATGCGTTGGCAGCAACTGTCGGTGAATTCCTCTGCACTACAATGCCTACCCTCGTTATTCTTCAACACGTAAATTACGTGCCATTGGAGATAGCAAGGTGGAAAATGTGAGCTGTGTTGGACGCCATGAGAAAAGTGGCAGTGTTTGGAATGTGTCCGACCTTGGTAGTTTTTATACCGGGCTATAGTTGCACACTCCGGTATTGTTTCTGCCCCTGGCGAGTCCTCGGTTAAACAATGCAGTGTTTGTGAGTTCAGCGTTCTGTTGCTTGTGCACACAGTGTTTTCATGAAATGAATTAATGGAAATGCTAGCCCTCCCGTTGTTTGTGAAACCGTTACTTCCTGGCAGCCATTTGTTTTCCTGTTCACGAAACATCGGAAGAGTAACATTTCGTGTCGGGTATTTTGCGTTATTCTTTCTGTGTTATTCTTGTACGTTTTATCTAGCACAAAGGATTCTTGTTAATAATTATCAGTCAGGTGTAAGACTGCCTGTTAACCCTAAGTCTGAAATTAAAATGATGCTTATATTATCACGGCTCATAAATAATGGACACAGGTATTGTTGGGAGTTCACAGAAGTTGAAGAAAGAAGTAGGGACTAGAGGATATTTGTGCTGTCCAGCTGCTTTAAAGTTCCACGTGTCTTTCTGTGCTTTTTTTCCGCCTCTTCTGTTGGTGTGCCCCATAAATTGCATGTCTCTTTTTCTTCTGCCCCGTGGCGAAGAGGTTACAAATGCAATTCGTAATCCAGCATACCGCGTTCGAAACACAGCTGCGGGTGATTTGGCAGCAGACCGCCTTGCGTTGGTTTTCCTACAATGGTATGAGTGCCGGTCGTTAAGAAAGCAATGACAAACTACTGAGCGTAAACTTGCTTAGGAATCACAAACAGCCAAAAAATGCTGGAGTTGAATGCTACGTCCTGCAAAGGATGTGTCTACCTCTATCTCTCTGTTAACAAATCTTTTCAGTTGTGACAACATGTTTCAGCTTATGTTTACTTATAATGTGCCCCCCCCCCCAAAAAAAAAAAAAGATGGGGGGGGGTGCCTCTTGCTGATGTTTGTGATCAGTTTTTTTTTGCGACTTAGCCTCCTTCAAAATGTCCAGATTGCTCACTTTGGTTGTCCAGGAAATTGTCAGCATTCTTTTGTACATAACATCTCCAAAGACTCCAAAGATGTTCTTTTCCGCTTGTTTACCAAGTGTCTAGGATTCGCAGAATTTAGTTCCTCGTCGTTTGTTTACATATTTATCCACCATATTCTCAATAATTGTCTACAAAACCACATCTCCACTATGTACGCATGTGGTTTGGCGCCGCAGACAGCAGATCACATACTCACTCCAAGACTGCCCAAAATAGGACATATCTAGGCAAACCTTGTGACCTAGAGAAACAACAGTGGAAGATAAACTCTATGGATCGCTGAGCGAAAATAAAATGACAGTGAAATGTACACACGAGAAAACATTGAAGTTACAGGCACATTTCAAGCAAACGAATAAAGAAGAAGAATACATCACTACTTTCAGTCTCTTTACCATCGTTGTTATTAACTATACTACCACAGCTTCGTACACCAAGAGTTACAATTGTCAATATTATGTTAGGAATGCGGCGAAGACACAAGTAGCGCCAGTTGTGTCCTCTGCCCTGTATCTAGTGGCTCTAGATCACAAGTGTGATCGATTGAGCCTCGTTTGTGAGCGTAAGTATACAACCGTCTGAGTGAGCCGGCCATGTTTTGTGCACTACTGTGAATCTAGCTGAACACATAAATCAATTCTGCCATTTGGAAGCAGACGTGACGTTATTTCGTCACAAGCCAGCTGCCCTCATTTGAAATTATTAGCTCAAACAGTCACACGGTGACATCTGATTGAGGATGTGTCACGGAGATGCTGGGAGGGATCGCTGTACGCACAGCTTCGTTTACAAGAATGAGAAACGGCCGGTGATCCTTAAACCGCCTGCCTCACCTCACGCTTCGAAGGTTGTGGGTTCGAATCCAGACTTCGTCTTTTGGTTCACTGGTTTTCTCCTGGGGGGGGGGAGACTCCTGGGGGTCGTCGCTGGAGCTACGGTCTTCGTGTTCTATGCATCACTTTTGACTCATGTTTTGTGCGACACTTTCGGCTCGTGCAGTGCGCGACGCTTCCGCCTGCAATACGTTTTCAGCCGAATGGGACAAAACACGGTGCAATGAAGCCGATTTTCTCACCTGTAAACCTCAAACGTTTCGTCACATGACAGGAATAGGAAACCCCGGACCGTAAATTTGAGAGTGGCTCATTCTTGTGCATGGACGCAAGTGCACTGGCATAACCAGTGCAGAGGCCTGAGTTTAACTTCCCAGTCGTGGAGAAATATTAAATCCCCCCTCCACACCCCCAACCATCACCACCACGACGGCTTTGTGGGTAGAAGCATCCTAATTAAATGGGCTGTGATATAACTGAGTTCTCTGGAAGCGGGTGACGACCTGTTGTCCATTTAATCAGGCTGGAAAACTTTGCCAATGAAAAAACAAAAGTTACGACTCCCAGGATTGGTCCTGGTCTACCAGGTGGTGAAGTCAATAATCTAATCACTGCACCAGGGCAATTGAACATATACTGATGGACCAGGTTACTTCAGAATAGTTCCAGGAATGTGTTTACTATATACAAACCAGTAATAATACAGCGAATGTTGGGCGGCGCTCACTATACCGAGACCCCACATTGTGTCAACAGCTTCAGGCGGAAGTGTGTAATTGGGAGGATATAAGCCTGATCTTATTGCGAGAAAATGCAACCTAAAGACTAAATGTCATGGTAGGGCAGACCAGGTTCTAAACCTTGATGGGCAACTGGTCTAGGATCGAAGTTCCTACAGGCTTACAGTTAGAGCATTGCTTTGCTGATCCGACAGCTTCTGCAGCTGTCTTGTTCCCGATGTGTTAGTGTTGCAGCATTACCTTTCCTCAGGAGTAAACTAGGCAGGCTGAGAGAGGGATCATGCTGCATGAGCAACACATGGTCGCTACAATTCAGCCCAGGCGTTGTGCCATGGATAGGTTATTATGCCGTTTTGTTTGTTTGCTTGTTTGTTTTTTGTTGTTTTTGTTTTCATTTTAAGCACAATAACTATCGTCTGTAAAGACAGCAAGGTACAAGTCAATAATACAATACTTTACACGGTTTTCCTTCAAACTCGTTAATGACCACCACCACACACTGTTGCCAAGGTTTATAGAACCGGAGGAAAACATCACAGAAAAACATTGGTTTGAAATCTCTGTCAACGGCATTCTTTTATTCCACCTTGGAAATTATAGCTGTATCAAAGGAACGTACCGAGCTGATGTAATCTTGCCTGCACTCTCTAATGGACGTGATAGAACTGGTCTGTGTTGTGTGCCTGTGGCATCCTCAGCGTTGAAAACTCTAATGAACTTGATCAAGTGCAGGTCAACATGGCCGAATGGGTTAGAACGCATGTTCTTAAAATTCCTGTGTGTTGATGCCGAGGTAAGCGGTTCAACCCCTACACCGGACAGTTGGACTAAAATGTTGACCTGTCGACCTTGACTTTGGGACATAAATTACAAGTACCTCTGAAGTCGGAGTGAGTTCGCCTAATCGCAAGGGACACTGTTAATAGAGAAAGCTAATCCATATGCAAAATTCAATTCATCACTACTATAAGTAGTGTTATGGACTACGCTTGAGTTTAAAGCGAGCGAGCGCAAAAAAAACAAAAAAAAACGGACCATACCAGAACGAAAACAAACACCCATAACACACTGTAACACTGTGACAGTTGTGATGGCTTCATTTCGGTGTCAACACCTGCTGTCTGTCGCCAGCTTAGTCTCTCATCGGTGGCTTCTCAAGTAAACCACATATTTGAACATTTGCACACTTTTCAGTCAAGTACAGTGTTTAACTCTGATGATGCCACGTGAACAAAACACAAAGCTCCATCACTTCGATTCAAGAGCAAAGGAGACGATTATTCCAGCTACGTTCTTATTCTCTGATAAAGCTATAATTTCCAAAACAGAATTAATCGTAGCAACAAAAGTCAACTATCTCTCAAACTTGTTAAGGCTACCTCGTGCATGTGTGTGTTTATGCGTGTGTGTTTATATATGTGTATAATAACAGCGTACACAAACACAGTAATTGTTATACACGTGTCTACAAACAGCAGTAGTTTTCAACAGTCCCCGCATGTCAGCCGTACTGCACCCGCAATCGCTGCAAGATTGGGAATCTTACATACACACACAATATCAATTAGCCTTCCTGATTGGCGGGTGTGAAGCGAACATCGAAAATTACTTAAACATCATTTGCCATGATGCCCGCGGCTTCACATCATTTTCACCCGGAGAGTAGAAATAAATCGACAGGTGAGGCGATGATTACTTCCAAATGACTACGTGCTAATAGGTGAACTTCCGTCTTCGCTGGTTTCGTGCATTCTGCACATGCTCATAAACAAAGTCTTGGTTGCCAGGCCGGACTACCAGTTCAGTTGAAACAGTTTTGTTTTTTAAAAAGTTAGTTGCAGGTCCTTACAGTGCGCCTCAGTCAACCCCAGGATTGTTTGGCTGTTTGTGATTTACAAGGGAAGTTTACGTTCAGTATCTTACCATTGCTTTCTAAACGACCCACGCTCATACCATTGTATGAAAACCAGCGCATGGTGGTCTGGCTCCAAATCTCCTGTAGCTGTGTTTCGAATGCGGCATGTGGAATTGAGAATCGCATTCGCAATCCCTTCCGCCTGTAAAGTGTCCTTCACATATGTAGCACGTTATGTCAGTAATGTAAAGTGTCCCCTTCACATATGTAGCACGTTATGTCAGTAATGTAAAGTGTCCCCTCTCATACGTAGCACGTTATGTCAGTAATGTAAAGTGTCCCCTCTCATATGTAGCACGTTATGTCAGTAATGTAAAGTGTCCCCTTCATATATGTAGCACGTTATGTTAGTAATGTAAAGTGTCCCCTTCACACATGTAGCACGTTATATCAGTAATGTAAAGTGTCCCCTCTCACATGTGTAGCACGTTATGTAAGTAATGTAAAGGGTCCCCTTCCACATATGTAGCACGTTATGTAAGTAATGTAAAGTGTCCCTTTACACACCTTGTGGCATATTGGCTATATGGTGCTAGTGCCATCTATGATAGTCCAGCCAGCTCGCTATCTGTGGTGTGGTGAATGTCACAACGTTCGCCTTTATTTCCAAGGATATTTTGAGGTACACATTTAAGCCTGGGTCGAAATGTTGCATTTTAAAAATTCGCTCGATGGGATTTAAACATATGACTACAGAATCGGCAGGCAAGCGTTGTAGTCATTGCTCTATATGCATATATCCCAATGTACCGGTCGTTCAGAAAGCAATGGCAAACTACTGAACGTAAACTTGCCAAGAAATTACAAACTGTCAAATAATGCTGGGTTGACTGTGACGCCCTGTAACGAATTTGCGACTCACTGTAGCTATGAAAATCTATGAGGAGAATGAACTAGCGAAGAGTCGGGAAACTTTCCGGTGGGTCGTGATGAGAGCCACGTCCTGCAACCGACGGTCTACATAATGCGGAATATTTCAGGATATCCTGTACGTCAACTATGGACAATTTCAACCATAACAAATTGCCTCTGAAAACCACGTTGAACTTGTTAATCGAAAAGGTCATTCGCAGGCACGCGAACTACATCCGGTGGCAGGTTTTTATGCACCTCTCATTATGGCGTATCCATGGCAGGACGTGGGGGTCAACCGCAAGATTATTGTCTAGGCACTTTTATATTTATTATTAGCAAGTATGTCAGCATAGTCAAATGGACTAGAACGCGTGTTTTTAAACATACGGTTTACTGATGTCGAGGTAAGCGGTTCAACCCCTACACTGGATGGTTGGACTATAATTTTGACCAGTCGTCCTTGACTTGGGGATGTCAGTTACAAGTACCTCTGAAGTTGGGGTGGTTTCGCCTGATGACGAGGGACACTGTTAATAGGGAAAGCTAATTCACGCGCAAAATGCAGTCCAGCACTACTATAAGTAGTGTGTATGGACTACGCTTGAGTTCAAAGCGAGTGAGCGAAAAAAAAAGTATTACTAGTTCAGAAAGCAGTGGCAAACTACTGACGGTACAGTTATGTAGAATATTAACCTGGGGTTGATTGCAACTCTCTGCAAAGGATATGCAGTTATTTTTTTAAGTTGAGTTGATTGAAGAACCGACACCACTGTACTCACGACATTCCCATACGCGCGCCGTCTCCACGTTCAACAGCCAGCGAAGAGTCGCACTACTAAACGTTCCCACCTCTATTTGATTGAATATTCTCCTGGTCTTCCATTTCAGGTTTGAGATTCTACCAGCGCCGCTGCCAATCCCCCGCAATCTCATCCTTTCCACATACGGGTTCTCAATCTGTTCCTTCACCTTCTCCACCTGGTCCCTGTGAGGTTTTTTTGTGGGTTTATAGAGAATTACAGAAGTTCCATTGAGTGAAGTTCTATAAAGTATATCTCTCTATAAAAGATACGGGTTAGTAACAGCAAGTGTCGTCTAGAGGTATTGATAGTCATTCTCGCATAACCCTTGTAGAGAAACCATTCAGAATTTTGGCTCACCGAGTACCCCCACTGTGAGAAATTAGACCTAAGTTAAGTTCTACACAGAATTATTTATAGATGATTTCTCTTCTAGGCCATATATAGATATAGAGATCTTGGCAGTTAGCCACAGTAACCAATGAAAGCAGTTCTCTCATCTTCCAGCTGACTGTGCTCTGGTCGCCAACCTCATTTTTGATCTCATTACTTATTTCAAGTGACACAAGACACTTGGACAAATGATCACATTGACAATTGTACCATTGTAGTGAACATAAACAACAACAACTGTATTTTACACTGGTTGAACAAGACAACATGAGAAGATCTTGACAACAACCACACAGACTTTCACAATCTCTGTAACCAACAGTAACAGTAGAGTAACAGTCACCATGAAGATGCTTGACACCAGTTGGACATTTCTTTCTCAACAATGTACAAGACATTCACAGAGACATGTATCTCAAAAACTGTTTTCTTACTACTAATCATTTATTAATGTCTGATGAGGTCAAGTGAAGACTCAGGCTTCATATTCTGCCAACAATTTACATCTCAAATATGTTTATATGCAAATTATAGTGACATTATCTATGAAAACCCAAACACATCACTCAATATCCCCACAGAAACATCAATCTAAATAAACCCTCCTCCTTCACATATCTACTCCATAAGTTATCCTACACCACACTTTAGACTTAAATCCTTTCTTCGACTGTTAATGAGGGAAACACAAGATAAGCCATAAATTGGGGCAAGCATAGGGACGTTCTGCTCCACTGGTCTGTTTCATCCTTTTAGCACCTATGATGGTGTTGGACAGCTCAGGTTACAGTTCTCCCCATGATGGTTTTCCAATTCAGGCTATTCCCTGATGTCACAATCTTGAAAGAAATTTTAAAGCTCTATCTTTTCACTGGTGAGTTCATGAAGTTGACACTTAGGACTGTTCATCTAAAAAGAAACAATATGTCCTAGCATTCTTCTTTCTGTCTATCTCACCTAAATTTGACTGTTCATGAAGTTGACACTTAGGACTGTTCTTTTGCTTCTCCAGTGGAGGAAGATCTAAAAAGAAACAATATGTCCCAGCTGTCTTTCTTCACAGTCTATCACTCCTAAGATTTCTGATGGAACTGACTCACCACACCGACTTAACACCAATCCATTTTTGGGAATTTGCTCTATGTATTAACTTCTGCTCCTTCAGCTTTCAGCCATTATTAATATTAACTGTGATATAGTCTGCTCCAAGTGCACCTTTAATGTCCACTCTTAGCCAGTAGTGACATGCTGAAGACCAGGTGATCTCTCCTCTTAAGGTTTCTTCTTGAATTTATCTTGAAGATATAGCCTAGAGCTTTTACAAAATTGGAGAGTATCCCTGTTTTAGGCTTTTAATCAAGACTTTTCTTCAGTGCCATCTGTATAGGCCAGAATTAGTGGATTCAGGCTGAACATTTGCAACCTGTTGTTCATTTTGGTCTTTTTGGAGTCTGACTTTTCAGCTGGAGTTGAAGACTAGAGCTCAGGACTTCCCCTAGAGTTGTCCTGGTGATTGAAAAGGGCCTCCTCCATCTTCCTCATTCTCTGTTAATAAACAAAGGCACAACATGTGTTTTACATCTATTGAACCATTGTCACAGTTATACAGTACTATCACAGATTCAGAGAGGAATGGGAGGGGAAAGGGGAGTGTGATATTCGAACACCCGCCTCTCACTGATGATGAAGTGCAATTTTATTTGGGGGTTTGGGGTGATATCCTTTCTCCAGGTTCATCCCCAAAACCGTGAAGTCATAGGCACATACTCCTAATCAGAGGCAGCTTCACACAATTATCTTGTAAATTCTCACAATGAGTAGATCACAGGGACCGGTGTACCATGAGAACAGACAGTGTGATTAAGCACCAAGAAGTAGGCATTGTATGGCAGAAATCATGCACTAGAATTGCCTTCACATGTGGAATACACATAATGAAAGAAAACATGAATTTTCCCTGACAAATAGTATGAGCCTTCCCATGTATTCATCTGACAAACACTGTAGGTTAATTTCTACAGTGCAATGCAGTCCTGCAAACATGGATTTGACAAGCGTCTTTACTTTTACAAATATGAGAAGTTAATTATATAATTACCATCTCATTCACTCAAACATTCTCAGCCATTATAAGGGAGAAATTACATGCAGTATATAGCATCACACATTCTGAAACATAACTGCCAAAGGTAACTCTCAAGAGCGATGTACAGTTTGGTTAAGAATGGTCATGATAGGCACTCAACGAATGTTCAGAGCGCACAAAGGTTTTGCCATATGCATTGAGCGTGGTTTACAGTCATAAGCATATGCAAATCATCAAATCAGACAGACAATAGACATGGTAAGAATGTTTCACTGCGGTGGACATGACAGGTTTTGAGCGGCAGTTTTAGAGTCACTGTACCGAAGTCCTGTCTTCTTTTTACATTTTCTCAAGAAAATACTCGGCCATTCGTCTCTCTCTCACTTCATCAGGTTTACACATAACATATTAAATGATTTAGGTACCTGGAGTGCAGATGACCACCTCCCAAAGAATGCTTTTGGGCAAATTTTACCACTGCATCTTGAACATGTCCTTACGGGATGGAATCAAGGCTTCGACTGGCGGGCTAATTATGTATTAAGGAGCGTTACCAGCCCAAGGGTTACCCAATCAAATTGAGACCCCACCATTCATCTACCCTCTCTCGATCTAGAATGTACGATTCTATTTTTAGTTAGGGTATCAAGACGGCTTGCGTGGTTAACTACTGAGTATTGAGAAATGTAAATGGACTGGGGATGCGAACGTCTGAAGACATCATGCCACATAGCCTCCCCATTAAACTGTCATGGATACAATGACTGATAGGTCAGGCGTTCACAGTTCCCAGATCCTTTAAGTGGTGTCATCATTTACTCATCTCCCATTACTCCAACAAGAGCTGTGCATATGGAACCAATTGATTCTTTCCCTGAAAAATCTGCTCCAATATTCATCCATCAGTCATGAATTTGGTGGCATCTGCAAAGACCATGAAGTTAGTCCTGCATGAAGTTCCATTTAGTCACTGGAAGTATGAAGAGTTATGACCACACTTATCAGTGAACTGCTCTCCAACTCACTTCTGACAATGCTCCACAGTCAATCTCCATGCTATTTTTCCTGTCCATGATGAATGATCTCTCAGAGTCACACACTTTCAAAGCATGAGTACCATTGAGATTCATTATGAGAAGTTAATGCTTTGCAATTAAGTCAACTTCTATATGTCTGATGAGAGTGGTATAATTCCATATGTCTCTCACTCATTTGTCTTTATCAGAACTTCATTCTTCCCCTCGCCTCTGGAGAATGATAATCCTGTGAGAGTGTATTTAACTGAACACTTTCTCCAACAGTAATCTTGGCATTTGGAACTGGGTTAAAATTTTTGATCATCACCGGAGCAAAAACAATCACTTCCGGGTGAACTGTATAGCAGCCGCTGCAGAACTTAAGACTAAAATCTACTAAGTGCAGATTTGGTTAGCGTTGGACACAGGGTCTACCTTTCCAATAAGCCTCTTGTGTTTGCAGATGGTAGCAATTTCCCATTATATTTCCTTGACTTATTTCTGTAGTCTTACCATAGATTTAGAGGTGCACTTATTGGTTGAGATTTCCTCATTCCGTTAGGCCTCTATTTTGATTTGTTGTGAGAAGTGACAGCATTTTCTCTCCTTAGTTGCTAGATAGTTACAATAGTGAACAATCTCATTTCAGACTTGTCCGTGGATTGGCCACTCAGCGTCCATCTTGTGTAAGCTGTTTCCAACGTAGCAACTGATTTTGTAGATGTAGTTATACTAACATCCACTAAGCTATAATTCCAGGTGGAATTTGCAACTTGTTTTCTTCAGCCATGCTCTAGCGAAGTGCTTTTGAGTGGCTGGAAAAGTATCCGTTCTTTCTCTCCCACATGAGCAAACGTTTACTTTTGGCGAATAAGGCGTTTCTTCTCAGCCAGAGAAGTCCGTCATTATCACAGCCACCTTTGAAGGGGTGTGATTATGTGGGTATAGCTTCATAGATCCCACTATTGACTGGAATTTTTTTTTGAAGCAATTTTACTGACTTTGAGGATAGGACTGGCCAGGTCTTGTGAAGACATCTCGCAGATCAGTAATAATATAAGATTCCACTGCGGAATGCATGGTTCTTATTATATAAAGAGTCGACTGCTGAACTTGCAGAGATCTTTATCTTGAAAGTATTCAGCTGTTTGAGAACAGTGATCTTTCGTTAGTCCACTTTCGCAGACATTGTGTATAGAGTGTCACTGCTGGAATTGCAGTGAGCTCTACCATATAAGAGTTAACTGTTTGGAGACAGTAATCCTTATTTACATTCCCACCTTCTTCCGGCAGAAAGGTCTTCCCAATTGAGAATGAAAAAGGGGAATGACATCAGCTGTACTCAACTTTGTCCGTCCTTTAATCTCCACCATTTCAGGCAGAAATGCTTTCTCAACTGAGGATGAATTGACGGCCGACGTCGGAGACGGATCCTGTTTTATCTCTTCATGAAATTTTTCAGGTTGTCCACGTTATGCTCCTAGTCGTATGATACGCCAATGACATCAGGTTGGTTATCCATCGTTTCCTGGACACATAACTTTGCGTACGCTCTCCACTTCCATATGAATGGCTAGGGGTCCAGTTATTTTGATGGCCTTCCTGGAGATTCAATGAGTTCACTCCTAGTGACTTGGATCCTAGTACACCAGAGATCACACCATCGAACAATAGACTAATGTCTTATAGACACCAGACTGTGGTCGGGTCATGAGTGACTGACCATGACATCAGGTAGAATCTTCCCTTCATCTCGTCCATTACGTATCAAGTACGTTTAAGAATACCACTAAATCAGGAATGGCAAGAGACTGAGTTGATAAGGATGTTTTCTCCTGGAGATTTCCATCGTGCTCACTTTCTCAGCAGCTTGATCAGGGCTACCGACAAGATTACACAACTGAAGAATAAACCCAGATGTCGAATTGACACTGGACATTAGCCGGTACGAATACTGACTATACTGAGAGAGATGGTTAGTGAGGTGTCTTAATGGTTGCCCAATTTTTCCATCAGGGTTCACACTCTCTGCTCTCAGTGTTGCCAACATGTTATGGGGACTGAGGAACTGAGTACCCACTATATGATGTGATGCAGTGATATTAAAATGTAAATACACTAATTCCCCTTTCTCCCATGTTAGCCAATAAGTTAGAAAATGGAGTAGGCCCCCTATTAATTCCCTGGATAAAGTGTCTTAATTTATCTCAAGAAAAATCAAATTTATCCTGAAATTAGCTGTCTATGTTATTTAAAAATAATTTGTGTCTTCTGGTTCTCAGGTACCTTTGATACTCATAGTGAACACAGTATGCACAAAATTAAACAACATTATTGACAGTCCATTACATCAGCCCATCTTGAAACACAACATTATCATGGGTATAGCAAACATGTTGACCCATAAGATAATTAACATTTTTGTTCAACTACATTGTACAATGTGACATTTGTGAACAGTGATACATGCAATATTACCACCATTGATGAAACAACCACCACCCGAGATTTACTTGTGGGTTTAAACATCTGGACCTTTTGTCCACATTTATGTGACGAGATCCATTAACCACATCATAAAACTCTAAGCAATAGGTTTAATTTTGCGAGAGGTTACTCCCTGATTCTAATACAAGCATAGATATCCTCCACAGGAGTCCCAGACAAGGTATACCCATAGTTTACATCCCGAGTCATCAGACCTCGTTATGTGAATCCCATAAAAGGTATTCCCAGGGTTCAATTAGTGCATAGAGCACTCAATATGTGATTACCTTGAGGGGTGTTCCCAGAGTTCTAATTGCCTATATTAGTCCACAATATGTGATCCCCTTTTGCAGGTTATTCCCGGGGTCCAGTCGCGGATACGGGTCCACAACATGTGATCACCTTTAGGGGTGTTCCCGGGGTTCAATCGCGGATACGAGCCTCCAACATGTGAGCACCTTTAGGGGTGTTCCCGGGGTTCAATCCCGGACGAGCCCCCAACATGTGAGGTTTTTTTGTGGGTTTATAGAGAATTACAGAAGTTCCATTGAGTGAAGTTCTATAAAGTATATCTCTCTATAAAAGATACGGGTTAGTAACAGCAAGTGTCGTCTAGAGGTATTGATAGTCATTCTCGCATAACCCTTGTAGAGAAACCATTCAGAATTTTGGCTCACCGAGTACCCCCACTGTGAGAAATTAGACCTAAGTTAAGTTCTACACAGAATTATTTATAGATGATTTCTCTTCTAGGCCATATATAGATATAGAGATCTTGGCAGTTAGCCACAGTAACCAATGAAAGCAGTTCTCTCATCTTCCAGCTGACTGTGCTCTGGTCGCCAACCTCATTTTTGATCTCATTACTTATTTCAAGTGACACAAGACACTTGGACAAATGATCACATTGACAATTGTACCATTGTAGTGAACATAAACAACAACAACTGTATTTTACACTGGTTGAACAAGACAACATGAGAAGATCTTGACAACAACCACACAGACTTTCACAATCTCTGTAACCAACAGTAACAGTAGAGTAACAGTCACCATGAAGATGCTTGACACCAGTTGGACATTTCTTTCTCAACAATGTACAAGACATTCACAGAGACATGTATCTCAAAAACTGTTTTCTTACTACTAATCATTTATTAATGTCTGATGAGGTCAAGTGAAGACTCAGGCTTCATATTCTGCCAACAATTTACATCTCAAATATGTTTATATGCAAATTATAGTGACATTATCTATGAAAACCCAAACACATCACTCAATATCCCCACAGAAACATCAATCTAAATAAACCCTCCTCCTTCACATATCTACTCCATAAGTTATCCTACACCACACTTTAGACTTAAATCCTTTCTTCGACTGTTAATGAGGGAAACACAAGATAAGCCATAAATTGGGGCAAGCATAGGGACGTTCTGCTCCACTGGTCTGTTTCATCCTTTTAGCACCTATGATGGTGTTGGACAGCTCAGGTTACAGTTCTCCCCATGATGGTTTTCCAATTCAGGCTATTCCCTGATGTCACAATCTTGAAAGAAATTTTAAAGCTCTTATCTTTTCACTGGTGAGTTCATGAAGTTGACACTTAGGACTGTTCATCTAAAAAGAAACAATATGTCCTAGCATTCTTCTTTCTGTCTATCTCACCTAAATTTGACTGTTCATGAAGTTGACACTTAGGACTGTTCTTTTGCTTCTCCAGTGGAGGAAGATCTAAAAAGAAACAATATGTCCCAGCTGTCTTTCTTCACAGTCTATCACTCCTAAGATTTCTGATGGAACTGACTCACCACACCGACTTAACACCAATCCATTTTTGGGAATTTGCTCTATGTATTAACTTCTGCTCCTTCAGCTTTCAGCCATTATTAATATTAACTGTGATATAGTCTGCTCCAAGTGCACCTTTAATGTCCACTCTTAGCCAGTAGTGACATGCTGAAGACCAGGTGATCTCTCCTCTTAAGGTTTCTTCTTGAATTTATCTTGAAGATATAGCCTAGAGCTTTTACAAAATTGGAGAGTATCCCTGTTTTAGGCTTTTAATCAAGACTTTTCTTCAGTGCCATCTGTATAGGCCAGAATTAGTGGATTCAGGCTGAACATTTGCAACCTGTTGTTCATTTTGGTCTTTTTGGAGTCTGACTTTTCAGCTGGAGTTGAAGACTAGAGCTCAGGACTTCCCCTAGAGTTGTCCTGGTGATTGAAAAGGGCCTCCTCCATCTTCCTCATTCTCTGTTAATAAACAAAGGCACAACATGTGTTTTACATCTATTGAACCATTGTCACAGTTATACAGTACTATCACAGATTCAGAGAGGAATGGGAGGGGAAAGGGGAGTGTGATATTCGAACACCCGCCTCTCACTGATGATGAAGTGCAATTTTATTTGGGGGTTTGGGGTGATATCCTTTCTCCAGGTTCATCCCCAAAACCGTGAAGTCATAGGCACATACTCCTAATCAGAGGCAGCTTCACACAATTATCTTGTAAATTCTCACAATGAGTAGATCACAGGGACCGGTGTACCATGAGAACAGACAGTGTGATTAAGCACCAAGAAGTAGGCATTGTATGGCAGAAATCATGCACTAGAATTGCCTTCACATGTGGAATACACATAATGAAAGAAAACATGAATTTTCCCTGACAAATAGTATGAGCCTTCCCATGTATTCATCTGACAAACACTGTAGGTTAATTTCTACAGTGCAATGCAGTCCTGCAAACATGGATTTGACAAGCGTCTTTACTTTTACAAATATGAGAAGTTAATTATATAATTACCATCTCATTCACTCAAACATTCTCAGCCATTATAAGGGAGAAATTACATGCAGTATATAGCATCACACATTCTGAAACATAACTGCCAAAGGTAACTCTCAAGAGCGATGTACAGTTTGGTTAAGAATGGTCATGATAGGCACTCAACGAATGTTCAGAGCGCACAAAGGTTTTGCCATATGCATTGAGCGTGGTTTACAGTCATAAGCATATGCAAATCATCAAATCAGACAGACAATAGACATGGTAAGAATGTTTCACTGCGGTGGACATGACAGGTTTTGAGCGGCAGTTTTAGAGTCACTGTACCGAAGTCCTGTCTTCTTTTTACATTTTCTCAAGAAAATACTCGGCCATTCGTCTCTCTCTCACTTCATCAGGTTTACACATAACATATTAAATGATTTAGGTACCTGGAGTGCAGATGACCACCTCCCAAAGAATGCTTTTGGGCAAATTTTACCACTGCATCTTGAACATGTCCTTACGGGATGGAATCAAGGCTTCGACTGGCGGGCTAATTATGTATTAAGGAGCGTTACCAGCCCAAGGGTTACCCAATCAAATTGAGACCCCACCATTCATCTACCCTCTCTCGATCTAGAATGTACGATTCTATTTTTAGTTAGGGTATCAAGACGGCTTGCGTGGTTAACTACTGAGTATTGAGAAATGTAAATGGACTGGGGATGCGAACGTCTGAAGACATCATGCCACAGTCCCACAGGCGCACAAACTCCTCTCCTTTGTCCATAGGCTATCAACCACCAAGAGGTACATTTCCTGCCAGCCTATCAGCCTGTTCATTCTCCCGCACTCCTGCATGGCCAGGGCAAAAAATCCATTCAATTCTCACAATCTGTGACATCTGAAGCGAGGTGAGCCATTCCACGCGAAACATTCCTTTCTCCATCTTACTAAGCATACTTCTTGAGTCCGTGATGAAGACACTGTGTTGTAGTGGCCTCCTCTAACCCACGGAATGCCGTTTGTTTTTTAAAAAAGAAATTGTTGTTGCTTAATGAACGAGAAATCAACGTTTCAGTTCAACTGACCGGTGAAGGGAATTAACCTACTACCCCGTCGTCAACGCACAGAAAGTTTAAACGCAATAAACCCATAAGTCTCGCTGGCCTCTACACCTCCAACTATTGACTCCAAATAACCGAGTGTATATGGAAATAATACAAACACGAGAAAATGTACAGCCGTTACACTGTATATTTATCATTGACATGGTTTAGCAATAGTAAACATATTAGCAATATTAAACATATAATTTCGGGAGGTTCTGGCGAGGTTTGAACTCGCGTCTTCTGTGTATAAAGAGGGCGTGATAACCACAGAAGCCTACATACGGTTTTGTTCAGCTGGTTAAGCTGTTGACAGTCCCTGTTTTTACGGCAGTCTACAGACACCACAACCCGTCTTCAGACACTAGAACTCCTTTCTTCTTCATTAATTTGCCCGACGCCTACAACGCGTAATATGAAGACAGCCATTCAAGCAGCACTGCATGATACTGCTGTATGAAATACTTCTTCACGATTTATCATCACGTCTGTAAGTCGTGGAGTTCTTCTGTTTGACTTGAATGAAGTGAGCTGGCAATTTCCCTCATTTTGTCGTGTTCTTCTAAAGGCGTCTGACAGAGAACTTGTTAATGCCAATTTGGGCGCGTCTTGTGCGGCGTGAAGTACCCGTGAATATCTCCCTTTAGATTGGCATTTTCGCATTCGTAAATAGGGGAATCCTGTCCAACTTCGTTAATACTTCCTCGATGGCTAATGAAACCACATTATCTATTTACTGGTATTTTCCATCAGAGGCTAAAGATCACGTAAATAATGGATGGGTGGTTGGCAGTGCAAGAAATATGTCATATTTGACAACTGTCTACGTGATGTCTAGTGTTAAGCCAGGGAAAGGTTTATATAATAGCTTCGGGAGAGATTGTGTGACAGTTGTCAAACGTATTTGGTTGCACGATCGCTGCCGTGTCGTGCTGCGTGTGAAGAAGCTGTGGATCCCCGTGGAACGCCGGCCACGCCATGCACTTCTACGTGTCACTCAGTGGTTGTAGTGGCGGCTGAACCCCAGCGCTTGTTTAGTTTAGACCTGGGAGCCTCTTGTTGTGTCGGGTCACACGTGGACAGATGCTATGTTGCTGTTCCCGCGATCTGAGATTCTGAGAGAGACTTTGGTTGTGTACGGTACGGGATACGCGCTCGTCCTAAAGGGGACTTTGGTTGTGTACGGGATACGCGCTCGTCCTGAGATGGACTTTGGTTGTGTACGGGATACAGATTGACAATCTTAGCTGATTAAGTGTCGAAGGATATTATATCGCCAAATGTGACCTCGCATTTGGACAGAAGGACGATATATCGCCATACTAGGGTTATCGTGTTATTTGTTTTGTTTCGTGATATCTTCCACAGTTTCAATGCTCAGTGAACGGACATTTTCATCATAATGCTTGTTCATTTAATTGCGTACCATGTTTGATCCAAATTCATTTTTTGTTTAGCAATGACTCAGTTAAGCGAGTTAGAGTAAGGTATTTCTTGTAACTACATAATCTTCTTCGTCTTCTTTTCGTTCATCCGGAGTGGTTTTTCAGATGTGATTGCGGTGTGTCTGTTATGCGCCCTTGGGCCGAAACCCATAGGCCAACACATCCGACTGGCCACTGTCACCTTCCTGCTGACTCTTGTAGTGTTTTCTCGGCCGCCAGCTGTTGCTTTTCGGTTAACATTCTAGCCTCTTTCTTTCCAGGTTCATAAGGGTGTTCGAGGAAACTAACAGGCTGTCTAGCCACTGCCACTCTTCTTCTTCTTCTTCTTCTTCTTCTTCTTCTTCTTCTTCTTCTTCTTCTTCTTCTTCTTCTTCTTCTTCTTCTTCTTTCGTTCGCTTGAAATGTGTCTATCACTACAATGTTGTCTTATGTATGAACATAACAGTCTTGATTAGTTCAGTTATAAACACATTTCAAGCGGGTGGAAGAAGAAGAAGAAGAAGAAGAAGAAGAAGAAGAAGAAGAAGAAGAAGAATACGTGAGGAGTGACAGCAGTTAGTAAGCCTGTTTGTTCGTTTCCTCGAACACCTGAATGAGGAAGAACATTCCTGAATGCGGAAGAACACCCCTGAATGCGGAAGAACACCCCTGAATGCGGAAGAAGACTTCTAAACGAAGATTGTCACTTCTCTGAATGGAGAGCTATCTAATGACAAGGCTGATGTAGGCTGACGTCAAACAGAACAACATAACACAGATATGCCCCCGCACTAAAAGACCTCGGTCCCTGCAACCTCTTCCCTCCCCAGAGTGAGTCATTTAGTAAGGATGCCGATGTTTCATCCCACAGCGCCCGAGATAAACTCTGCTTATCTATGTTGCTCACCCGGTAATGGAAGCTGTGTTATTTTATCGGGCCACATCTTTCACTCTCGATTTCCTACAGCAACGCCAGCCCAATGTCTATCAGTTAGAACCAGGCACACTTAGCCAGCGCGGCCAAATGGAGGCAATCAAACGATGGTCATTGCTTATGGTTCTACAGCCCGGCGTAACGACATGAAGGAAAACTGTGATGACTTTAGCAGAAGCGAGCACTTTGAATGCCGAGCGCCCCGGAATCTCTCACGGATTCTCGTCTGGGAATGCCCCGCCAATGTTATCTTCTGCACGTGATAGTAATGTAGCGAAGAGTTGTTTTCTAAATACTATTATATGTCCGCGTGGCCGAGAAGTTACGGTGTCCACATCAGGTTCAGAAGGCACAGCCTTCGATCCAAGCGTTGGGGTGGGAGTATTTTTTGTTTTCTTCTAAGCATTTCTAAGAACCATTGGTTTCTAATGACATGATCTAATGACATGACACGTTCTCCGTTATCTCTTGGGTTGTGAGAAAGCGACATTTCGTATTGTAATTATCTACTCCTAACTCACACACAAAGCAACATTTCGTGATGTAATTGTCTACCTTCAGCTCACACACAAAGCGGAATTTCGTGAAGCAATTATCAACTCCTAATTCACATATAAAGCGACTTTTCGTGATGTAATTGTCTGATTCTAATTCACACACATCGCGATATTTCGTATTGTAATTATCTACCTCAACTCACACAAGAAGCCACATTTCATGACGTAATTATCTACTCCTAACTCACACACAAAGCGACATCTCGTGATGTATTTGTCTACCCTCAACTCACACACAAAGCGACATCTCGTGATGTATTTGTCTACCCTCAACTCACACACAAAGCGACATCTCGTGATGTATTTGTCTACCCTCAACTCACACACAAAGCGACATCTCGTGATGTATTTGTCTACCCTCAACTCACACACAAAGCGACATCTCGTGATGTATTTGTCTACCCTCAACTCATACAGAAAGCGACATCTCGTGATGTATTTGTCTACCCTCAACTCACACACAAAGCGACATCTCGTGATGTATTTGTCTACCCTCAACTCATACAGAAAGCGACATCTCGTGATGTATTTGTCTACCCTCAACTCACACACAAAGCGACATCTCGTGATGTATTTGTCTACCCTCAACTCACACACAAAGCGACATCTCGTGATGTATTTGTCTACCCTCAACTCACACACAAAGCGACATCTCGTGATGTATTTGTCTACCCTCAACTCACACACAAAGCGACATCTCGTGATGTATTTGTCTACCCTCAACTCACACACAAAGCGACATCTCGTGATGTATTTGTCTACCCTCAACTCATACACAAAGCGACATCTCGTGATGTATTTGTCTACCCTCAACTCACACACAAAGCGACATCTCGTGATGTATTTGTCTACCCTCAACTCATACACAAAGCGACATCTCGTGATGTATTTGTCTACCCTCAACTCATACACAAAGCGACATCTCGTGATGTATTTGTCTACCCTCAACTCATACACAAAGCGACATCTCGTGATGTATTTGTCTACCCTCAACTCATACACAAAGCGACATCTCGTGATGTATTTGTCTACCCTCAACTCACACACAAAGCGACATCTCGTGATGTATTTGTCTACCCTCAACTCACACACAAAGCGACATCTCGTGATGTATTTGTCTACCCTCAACTCATACACAAAGCGACATTTCGAGAAGTCTATTAGTGTGGACAAAACTAATTTTCACGTCAGAAACACTTACATCAATTTCTCGTTTGCATGCGTTTATCAACGATCCCCTACCGAGGGCAAGATACCGCCGAGTTCCGTGTTTTGTATTCAGTAATGATATAATTTAGATAAGCTTGACATCAAAGTGAAGTGGGTATGATAGAGGTACCACCAGCGACCACACAGAACTATATTCTCTGAACTCTGTCTAGATTACATGTTTCTGAAATATGCTTGGCTGCCAACTCAGATATTTGGCAGCATGTGATTTTCCAAGCAATTATACTTTAAGTAGTTTGCAGTAATGCAGTCGCTTTTCTTGAACGGCCGACGTTTATACCATTATGGAAATCAACGCAACACGATCTGTTTCAAAATCGCCCGCGGCTAACTAATATTGCCTAGAAAACATAAGATGAAAATTAGCACCAGTAAAACAGAGGTAATAACTATAACCAAAGAAAAAACAAACAAACAAAAAACAACACAGCTCATCTAAAAGAACACCCCCTGAAACAAGTTAAGGGGTTTTAAGTAAGTACTTGCGAAGTATAATATCATCAAATGGCTAATCAGAAGACGATATCGAAAATAGGTGCAATAAGGCAAAGCAACTCATTGGACAAATGGCACCAATACTAAAGAACAAACATGTATGAATAATTACTAAGAATGCACTCTACAACACAATCTTCCTACCAGCTTTATGCTATAAATGCCAAACCAGGACAATGACAGGAAAAAAAAAAAAAAAAATTCACAACAGAAATGAGATTCCTGAAAAGAATTCTCAATGTATTAAGAATAGAGAAAACCAGAAATGAAGAAATCGTGACTCAAGTGTGGGTTATAGCAGCGCTAGATTTTATTAGAAAGCAGCAAGTCAAATGGTTTGGTCATGTAACTAGGTTACTAACTAACAGTATACCACAACAAGCAATGATGTACATACCAAATGAAAGCAGAAGAAGAGACCGGCCACGTAAACGATGGACAGAGGGAATAGCAAAAACCATGGGAGATACATGGAGCCTATAAAAGGGCACTCTCTCGCTATTTATACTTCAAATGGACACCGCAAGGTACAAGAGGAACAAGATGAGATGAGATGTTGCGATATTCTGTAAAGGACACGCAACGAATTTTTTAAACGTTAAATAAGCAAGGGAAAACACGAAGTGTAATCATTCAGCTATACGAGGTTTCATCACAAAATGTTGGGGTTGATTTGCCGTGCTGTATAGGACATGCATCGCCTATTAAAAACAACTGAAACTGCCATCTACTGCCTCTAATACCTTGTGGTGTTGGACAAGGGGGTCTTGAGCCTGGGGAATTACGGCCGCCTGGCTAGTGCAATGCAGGTTAAGATGTTCTTTTATTTTTTAACTAACTTACTTAAATGTTACTCTTATATAAGCTTACTTAACGAACTTACTTAAATGTAGCCCCAAACATGCCACAATGGACATTATTATTATAAGGTACGAGAGAGAGAGAGAGAGAGAGAGAGAGAGAGAGAGAGAGAGAGAGAGAGAGAGAGAGAGAGAGAGAGAGAGAGAGAGAGAGAGAGAGAGAGAGAGAGAGAGAGAGAACATAGCATCACGTGCCGGCCGGTTTCCGTATCTCATTCCCAATCTCTGAGCCTCTCTCTACCGGAATGAAAGAGCAACAGTGGGCTGGCCACCATTTATCTAGAATAAATAGTGCTTCTTACACCCAGTCCTGCGCGTAGGTAGGCAATCATCTCTTGATTGCCAGCAAATGGCGCTTGTCGATAACGTCCTTATTGACACGATCTAGCGCACCGGGAGAGCAAGACAAATTAAATGTTGCCATTGAAAACACTGATAACATGTGGTAAACACAGACATTCCATAGCATCGTGTAGAATGTTTTACACGAGAAATTGCCTGTTGGGGATCTTCTTAGTGCTATCACAAAGGCAACGGTTAGGTCATGTTTTAAAGCATTGTTTCCTAGGGTGTGAATGTCTTTCCGCGAAGAGCCATTTGGGTATTTATAACTCATTCGCGGACCATCACAATTCAATCAATCAATCAGGTGCTGTCTACACAATGAAGGTTGGCTGCAATGGATTTCCAACACTGTCTGTCTCTCGCCTTGATTGTAAATTCGATCAGACTGCTGTTCATCCATCTCTTGAAGTTATCTTCCCACTTGTTCGTTGTCTACCTCTTGTTCGCCTGTTTTCACTTGACCCTCCAGTATGGTTTTTATAAGAGTGTTATGTCTTTTAGCCGGCTCTGTGGCGAAGTGTTCGGACGCCGTTCGTAATCCTGCATACCGCGATCAAAACAAAACACAGCAGGCGATTTGGCAGCAGACTGCCTTGCGTTGGTTTCCATACAAACAGTACGAGTGCCGGTCGTTCAGAAAGCAATGGCAAACTACTGAACGTAAACTTGCCAAGAAATTACAAACGGGCAAAAACTTCTGGGGATGACTGAGACGCCCTGTAAAGTATATGCAACTAACTTTGTCTTTTAACGTGGCCGAAATATTTCACTTGCCTCTGTTTCATCATATAAAATTATCAACTTAAAAATTAGCCTGCTGTATTTGGATAAACATGTAATTATCTCACCCCACAGGACATTATCGCGGCAAGAAAATAGACCTGACCTACGACTCGGGTGATCTTGTGAGGTGACGAACCCTGACTACCCACACGCATGGGCATAACGTATGATGATGATAATGGGAAAAATCAGAAGACTGTCGAGCAAGAGGTAGACAACCACGCAAGACCAAAGATAATATCAAGAGACTAAAATGTTGACTTCTCGTCCTTGACTTTGTACCTCATAAGTCGGGGTGGGTTCGCCTGATGGCAAGGGTGTAAAGGATGGTAACAGGGAAAGCTAATCCACTCTGAAATAGCTGACCAATGCACTAGAAGAAGTAGGACGTGGATGCACTACGTTTGAGTTCAAAGCCAATTACATGAACGTCAGTCTGTGGATGTGCACAACCATGGTGAGAGTCAGAACCTTGTGGAGATTCATTTGCAGCCAACCATCATTGTGAAGACGACACCTGATTAGTTGAGTGTGACAACCGTGAGAACCATATAAAACGTGTGCCATGTCTTTCATTTTCAACGGTTTGACAAACGCACGTGACTGACAGATAATCATGATCTAACGGTAAGTCGGCGTGCCATGTCACTATCTGGAAGGTCCAGTGCCAACCGCTGTATCAGCCTACTAGACTGTCAGGTTCCTGTCTATCGGGAGTGGAAGGCAGGGGATAACATCGTGAAGGCTGAAGATTAAGTCTGACAAATGTAGCACAAGATAAGACAGAGTTAAAAGGCCAGTGGGGTCACTGATACGGACAACTGAAGAGACCACCTCCGAATTCTTCTTCTTCTTCTTCTTCTTCTTCTTCTTCTTCTTCTTCTTCTTCTTCTTCTTCTTCTTCTTCTTCTTCTTCTTCTTTGAAGTCGTCTTCCTCATCTTCCACCCTCTCCTCCTCTTCCTCCTCCTTCTTTTCATCCTCCTCCTCCTCCTACTACTTCTTCCTCGTCCTCTTCTTCTTTGCTGCACACGGGAATGAGAGTAAATCAGAAAATAAAAAAAAGAAGCAGCCATCTAGAGCTTGTTGACATATCCACACAGTTTGTCTTCAGATAGAGCGTGAAAACCGAAATAGTGGCGCAGAGACCAAAATATAAAGCCGCAGCAGGCAAGATGACACTGACTGCATTGCTTGCAGAGATAGAAAACATTTCAGAGACGAGAGGGCCGAACAACATTGTGATAGCCGAATATCTGAAGATGTAGCTAGGTATGGAGTACTACAGCGAAAATATGGTACATTTGCTGGTGTATACTCATAATGATTAGTGGATGCTGAAGATGATTAGTGGATGTTGAAGGTAATCAGTGGATACTGAAGGTGATTAGTAGTTTAAATTATCAGGAGTACGAAAGCTACGGTATAATACATAACTGGATGTAACAATTACTTACAAACTTTTTTCTGGTATGTTCAGTCAGTGTTGTGTTTATGTATGTATTGAGAAGAAGAAGAAGAAGAAGAAGAAGAAGAAGAAGAAGAAGAAGAAGAAGAAGGGCCTTTCTATCATCCCCCCCCCCCGGAAATATCAGAGGCAGTACAGTTAGGTGACGTAATACTACCCGCATCACCCACCAAGAGCTAATACTAATAGGTCTATACAATCTATGGGTCCAGCACCGTATGTCCCGTGCGCCCTGAAAGCGTGTATACGGCCCTTTACTGACATAGTGGGTTGTTGTATGTTGAGAATGAAATACCTTAAAACCACTGGGCGAGGTACTGGGAGGGCAAGCACTGAAACTAATGGATGAAGTACTGGAAAGGCAATGAGTTTTCTTTTTCTTTTCTCAGTTCTTGTAAAGTGCCGGCCCTTTGGCGCGTTTCATGTCTACATTGGAGGTCGGTAGGCCGAATGGATAAGAGCTGTCGTTCTTAAACATCCGATGTGATGATGCTGTGTTATGGTGTTCTACCCCTACACCGGTCAGGTTTACTAAAATGTTTACTTCTCGTCCTTGACACGGAGTCGTAAATTACAATTACCTCGAAGTATGAGTGGGTCCGTCCGCCAGATGGCGAGGAACACTTGTAATAGGGAAAGTTAATCGACGCGCAAAATTGAGTCCACTGCCACTAGAAGTAGTGTGTTTGGGATACGCTTGAGTTCAAAGCGAGCGAGCGCCCAAACAAATGTCTACATCGTAATATGATTAGACCTGATTTGTTGTGCTTTTCCTAAGGAACATAAACAGCAAGTTTGTACCCCCTAACCTTCAGGGCTAACCCTGCTGATACAGTTTCGAAGTCCCACTGTTTTGCTAAGATGCGCGTGCCTGAACACGTTTTGCTAGCGAACCGCGATAGTCAGGCGTGCCATAGGTTTGCCGACCCTGCCCTTGTCTTATCGCTGTTAACACAGACCGCTTGATTTTCCTGAAGAAGAAAAGATAAGGCTGGCACAGCGCCCTATTCAGAATGTATCTGTTTGTTGTGTGTGCGCCCAAACAGGGTATCTTGTTTGTTGTGTGTGCGTTCTACCACCGAGGCAGAAGTCGACTTGGAAATGTTTTCTCTGTTGATACTGTCTCGGTTATGGTGTGGTTTGTGGATATATGTTTCATTTGTTTGTCTGACGATACTATTGTTTTAGCAGGATAATCGCGTTAAGAATGTTGTTACAGCAAAATTGCTGACTCTGTTTTGATCGCTTTTGTGTCCTTAAGATCGCTTCAAGAGCAAAATATAAAGTGCAGGTGCTCTTTAACTGTTTGGGTACGAAGCAGTAGAAGGTGTATTCAAAGAAGGGCCGGTGTTATGACATTAAACGTGTACACGGGCCCTCACCGTCCGTTTACTAACGGAGTTATAAGGGAAGCACATAATAGTAAACTTAACTTACCGAGCATGTCTTAAGGGGCGAAAAACGAGGGTTGGTATGATACTGACTAACTCTGTCCCAAAGAAAACAGCGGAAACATCCAACAAAACCAGTCAACACAGGCCTTGGTGTGAGGGGCTTGGAACTTATGATGATATGGAGAAGAATAAGAAGGAGAACAAGAGGAACAAGAAATAGTAGTAGTAGTAGTAGTAGTAGTAGTAGTAGTAGTAGTAGTAGTAGTAGTAGTAGTAGGAGGATGAGGAGAAGAAGACTGCCAAGGGGTGAATTGCCATTTTCCCTTTGGTTCGATGCTTGTTTCATCACTAGCTTATTTAATCCCTGTTCTTATTCATTCGCTGGCATAATTGGCTCGTTTATCCAGGATACTGGCTCTCAAACGTAAATATATCAACTGGTCAACCCTTGAAGTGTTGATAAAATAACGCCGGACAAGTGCGTCCTAATTCGATCTTTATGATTGGGGCAGTGTCACAACGAATCACACAACATGCCGGCAATTCATTAATTAACCATATTCGCATCTACATTGTGTCCTTTTGTTCTGTCCCTTTCAACCAGATTCGAAATTATCGTCAGGCCTGTCATTGCACTATTTCGCACTCACCTATGGTTAACATTTACGTTGTATGTCCATAACTATCCTACTCACGCCACAGCTACTTGTCGAACTATTCTCTAGGTATCTTCTCCATAGTCAGTTAACTTTGACAACGGCCCATCAATCCTGCTTGTGCTTCATATCCAATTCCTCCGCTATTAAGCCGTGTTTCGTGCCCTATATCCTTCTATTGGTTCTTGGTGGATATCTTCGCATGTTCTTTCATCGTATACTTGAACTGTCTCTTCCCGATGTTGACTATTAACAATTAGCCACTCAGAATTCTGCCGTGATGATCTTCCTTCTTGCCGTCCTTCCTTGATCTCTCCGTCTGTCCGATTTTTACGTCATCGTTTCTGTGCGTACAGTGTGCGCGCTGTACTTGTTCTTTTAACTTCCGGATAATTTATATCTGTACGTGCACTTGTACATATTTTATCCTGCGACACATGGCAAAGACAACGAAAAAATAGAAGAATGAATGAAGAATGAATAAGAGAAGAAGATGACGAATAAATAAGAGAATAAGACGGCGAAGAGGACGGCGAAGAAATAAGAGAAGTACGCGACGAAGAAACAGGAGGAAAAGAGGCCGAAGAAATAAGAGAAGATGACGACGAAGAAATAGGAGAAGAAGACGGCGAAGAAGAAGAAATAAAAGAAGAAGAATTAGGGTCTTCCTATCAACACCCCCTCCCCACCCCCACATCGGAATCGTCCAGAAAGTCGACAGGACCTCGGTCATGCCCACAAGCAGCGTGTCAATAGAAGTGTTGGCAGTAACTAACGCGGGTCTACCACTTGCATACTAAGTGATTCATTGAGCCAGACCCCGAAAGACAAGGCAGATTCAGCACGCGAATATCCCATTGAATCCCTGCCGGGCCCACACTTGGTAGTTGCATTCATCTTCCGACCAGGGAATGCGGGCTACGTGAGGAATCACAGAATAGATAGGCTGACTTGGTATGTATTGTATCAGGGCGTCACCAGACGAATCGAATCAAAACACAGATTATAAGTGAGAAGCTTGACCGAAGGATGGAAGAACAAACAAGCGAGCTTTTTGAGCAAAGTCGTTGTCAACAGACCAACAAAAGCGGGGAAGAAAAGGGTGCAACAATGAACAACACCAAGGAATGTTTGTGACCAACAAAGCAACATCATGAACACCATTAGAGAGTTTTCCCAAAAGTTGGACTTTCAATTAAATACATATTAGTTTTTGCGGAACATTTGAAGCCAGTAAGACAACACATAAGTACACTTTGTTCTTGCAACGAGGCGCTGTCGTTATTTGGAGGTGATAGGTTCGAATTCCCTGTATATAACTATAGCTTTCAATTATGTTAGGGGCATTGTGAGGGGCAATGCGGTTCGCGTGTTGCTAAACACAACAACGGACTGAAGATCGAAGTGACCAGAGAAGTGCATCTCCACCAAATGCCCAAGCTGGCAAGTCAATCAACGGCGAGTGTTCGCACTGTCAGCAGCCATATATATTCTAAAATTATGGGCAATGAATAATTAATTATAGCATCGAAAAGATGCCCTGAAAATGTGGAAACACAGATGAATTGGCCACGCTTCGTGAAACCAAAATATTACAAATCAAGAAGTGGGGGACAGAATATTGAACAACATATTGCCTGCATCCACTGTGCATTGAGTAGCACGTTGTCTGCATCCATTGTACAATGAGTAGTAAGTTGTTAGCAACCATTGTGCATTGAGTAGTACGTTGTCTGCGCGCATTGAGCACCATTATCTGCATCCGTTGTGCAATGAGTAGTGCGTTGTCTGCACCCAGTGTGTATTGAGTAGTGCGTTTTCTGCACCCATTGTGCATTGAGCCCCACAACCTACATCCATTGTACAGTGAGTAGTTCGATGTCTGCATCCATAGTGCATTAAGTAGTACGTTGTCTGCGCGCACTGAGCACCATTATCTGCATCCGTTGTGCAATGAGTAGTGCGTTGTCTGCACCCATTGTGCATTGAGCACCACAACCTACATCCATTGTGCAGTGAGTAGTGCGTTGTCTGCATCCATAGTGCATTAAGTAGTACGCTGTCTGCATCCATTGACAGTTGATCAACATATTATCTGCATACATTGCTCAATTAGTAACATAGTGTCTGCATTCATTGCGCATTGAGTACCGCAGTGGTTAAAGTTGGTTCGCTTACCTACCAACACACCAATCCCAGTTCAAACACTGCCATTAATTTGTATTGTCATTTCACATCAAATCATCGACCCATCTTTGCAGATAATTGATAGCAATCACCCGAGTCTTCAAATAGTTCTTTCATCAATATTTGGCCAAGTTATCGGATGTCTTTATTCCAGCGACTGGCCCAGTGCTTGTAAGCGCAGAGCTGAACCCCACCGAACGACCATTGTCAGGGGATATAATCCTTGAATTGTGATTCATAAGGTGCACATGTGGACTGTGTGTTCAGATGGGTTCCCGACAGCGGCGGCTCTGTCTGATATGACAAGGATTAGTTGCCTGCAGCCTTGCTGAAATGAAAGTCTGTCCAGGTTGACAGGCTGTGACACGCCCTTGGGTAACGGCTGTGACCACAATGATTCTCCCTCCCGCCGTTAGAAGAGTACGAGTATATAAAGGGGCATAGATATTGTTATATGAGATATGTTTCATTATATACCCTCATGAGACACCGTCAGTTTCTCCTGCGGATGATACCATGAGTAACTCCAGATAGTGATGCGATGTATGAGTTGCCCACCTACGTGTCAACTTGAATTCACCACTGTGTGACACTGAGTTTTCCCACTGTCTGACACCATGAGTTCACCACTGTATGACACCATGAGTTCACCACTGTATGACACCATGAGTTCACCACTGTCTGACACCATGAGTTCACCACTGTTTGACACCACGAGTTCACCACTGTCTGTCACCATGAGTTCACCACTATTTGACACCACGAGATCGCCACTGTCTGTCACCATGAGTTCACCACTGTCTGACACCGTGAGTTCACCACTGTCTGTCACCATGAGTTCACCACTATTTGACACCACGACTTCGCCACTGCCTGAGGCCACCATTGTCTGACACCGTGAGTTCACCACTGTCTGACACCATGAGTTCACAACTGTTTGACACCATGAGTTGACGAATGTTTGACACCATGAGTTCACCACTGTTTGACACCATGAGTTCACGAATGTTTTACACCATGAATTCACCACTGTTTGACACCATGAGTTCACGAATGTTTGACACCATGAGTTCACGAATGTTTGACACCATGAGTTCACCACTGTCTGACACCATGAGTTCACCACTATGCAACATCATGAAACAGAGTTCTACCAGCACGAAGCTGACACAGGCGTTGCAACACCTGAGGCATTATGGTGCATGAGGCAAGAGAACTTATAAGAGATCAAGACACTTTTTGGCTGGCGATGATAAGAGCAACGTTCTGCAAAAGACTTGTACATAATGATAACCACCAAAGTACGCCTGTTTCTTCACCGAATCGCAGTCATCACATTTTCTCTATTATTTTCTTTCCTTCCGTGAGCGCGGATCAATACCCAGGAATGTATACCTCATGCGACCTAATATATTGGAAAACGTATCTCTTGACCACGCCACGTCGCTATTTGCCGTAGGATTACTTTTACCTAATAATCCATAGAGACACAAAAAAGGGAACGGCCGTGTATCTAAAATGTGTTGCAAGTAAACAGCGACCCACAGCAAAACTGACTGACATATATTAATGGCTATCACTAAGTATTCCCATATTTACACTGGATTAGCACAGTGTACATTATCATTCACGTCTTCAAATTTCACTATCGCAGATAATAACCTCGACTCCTCCAGCTATCAGTGTCTCACTTTTATCACTTTTCCCGGCGTCTCTGCTGTCAGATAGTATACAAACGCCGAGAGAGAAAGTAATCCTTTCTTCTTGTGCCGATTTTTTTGTTTTGCGGGGTAGCAGCGCATGTAGATCATTGAATGTTGTGGTTCTGTTGAAAACTACTAATTGACCTGTGTTTCCGTGCAAGTTACTTCCCCTATGTCTGTCAGATTGTGGCATCCATAGGCATTTTGGAAAATCAAAAGAAATTCAACTGAGCGCCAAGCTTGGAATATTTAACTCAAATGTGAAATCAGTACTACTCTATGGGTCAGAAAAACGGAGAACCGCCATAATGAAGCCAGTGGGAACTAAAGAACATGAAAGCCCACTCAAATACTGGCTTTTCCACAGCAGAAATTCACGACCGCCAATAGATATTGGCCTGTCTCCGTGGCTAGATGCTTACGGACGCGATTTGTAAGCCCGATTACCCGCGTTCGAAACACAGCTGCGACCAATTTGGCAACGGACCGCGTTGCGCTGGGTTTTAACTTGTTAGAATGGGAGCCTGTCGTTTAGAAAGCAATGGTAATCTACTGAACGTAAACTTGCAAAGACATCAACAACAGCAGTAAAATGCTGGTGTTGACAACGATGTCCTGTAAATAGGATATGAAAAAAAAACAATGGATATTGACACTAACTTGGATCTACACGACCTGACTACAGGCATTGGCGCCTATCTGACTGTGGTCGTAGGTGAGAGAGGCCGGTTCCACCTGCGTTTCCCCTTTTATACTTGGGTTGGAATCCTATCCTAGAGTTCCAGGCAAAGGAAATGTTGCGCCCTCTGGCGGAGTTCCACTATCATCTCGCGGCGTGTTCAATAAGAAATATTTAATAAACAACAAACATTTAAGTGTTGCCTGCGCATAATTAGTGGGACTATTATGTTTTAACAGAATCACCAATGTGGAGCTTACGAAAACAACTACACACATTTTAGTGAATCAACAGTTGAGGAACCGCCCCTGGCGCTGGATAGGGTTGACGCTGAGAAAACCCGAGGACAGTATAACTGGACACTTCCCGGTCTGTAAGCAACAAGACGAAGGAAATAATGGGAGGCCTAAAAATATACGAGAAGAGAATTAAAGACAAGTGAATACTGTGGGGATGACATGGGGGGAGCTGCAGGAGATAGCAAACTGAGGAACAGCCAATGAATACTGGAGTTGGTGGCAACGTTCTGTACAGGACACGCAGCTATCTTGAACTCCGTGTATAGTTTTGGCGAGATTCCACAGTCTGGTGGTATCTTCTCTAGATTGAAACCTAAGTTGAAACTCACCGGTCGCTTTTGGTCACGTGTACAAACGACAATGAGCAGCGTCTTTAAAGACATAAATATCACTAGCACATCAATTATCTAGTGTGCGTATTACATTCACTGAGGATATAAACATTGTCACATGACAGTTGTGAACATAAACAATGTGGATTACCATGTTATGAGACAGGCAGGCATCCAGACACACTTTCACACACACAGACACACACACACACACACACACATGCATAAACACATACATACATGCATACCTGCATACGTACTTACATCATTTACATAAACTCTCACAATTATACACCCACTTAATAACACACAAATACACACACTCTCGCATACAAATCGCTCACAGTAACAAACTCACTAACAAAATAAGGAAGAAGAAGAGATTGGCTAGGAGGGTCTACGAAAAATAAGAGGAGGGGGAGAATGAGAGGAGGAAGACTACGAAAAAGAAGAGGAGGAGGGGAAAGGGTAGAGGGAAAGACTTCAGTAAAGAAGAGGAGGAGGAAGGTGGGGGGAAGACTACGAAAATGAAGAAAAAGAGAGAGAGAGAGAGAGAGAGAGAGAGAGAGAGAGAGAGAGAGAGAGAGAGAGAGAGAGAGAGAGAGAACGGAACAACAAGAAAAAGAAGATAAACAAGACGAAGAAGAAACATTTCTCCCGCTTCGCAATCACGGCACAGGGGATATATCTATAAACAGAGCCACAGATGGACGACCATATGTGTATGGTTTCGCCTTACAACTAGAACAGTATAATCCCCCGAAATACAACCCTAATGCATCTCCCCCTGTCTCAGTATATCGAATGTTCGCCGAATGAAAACAGTCGCTTTATGGAACTTTCCGCCATCATTCAGCTACAATTTGAAACCGTAGCTCCCTTTTGAAGAAACCTGATGCCCGAATGTGGTTTAACAAGTGCTGGAGATCAGAGCAGTACAGTTGATCATGTTACACTGGTTTTACACATGGTGGGTTTGGTCAGGAGAATTACGAAAGTACTGTTCGTTTCAATTTTCAGTCAGTTTTACAGTGGAGCAATTGATGCATGCTTGGATAAAATGATGGGTGAGCTGTCGGAACAGATTTGCAAGTTGAGGTTCTAGTGAAATAGATCATGACATGGCTATTGTTAACGGGGTCACAATGGGGGTGATTGATGTAGCTTTAGTGTCGCTACTTCTGCTTCTTATTTTATCTTAAAATTGATTGTTTCTATAGGCAACTTTGTCTAATGTAATTTTGTTTTCTTCGTTCGTTCGCTTTTGAACTCAAGCTTAGTCCATGCACCTGCACTTCTTCTAGTGCATTGGACTTATTATTGCGTGTTGATTAACTTTCCCTATTACCAGTGTCCCTCGCCATCAGGCGAACCCACTCCGACTTATGAGTTACTTGTAATTTACGTGTCCAAGCCAAGAACGAGAAGTCAACAGTTTAGTCCAACTGACTCGTGTAGCGGTCTCTACTGAAGTTGTATGTGTATTTATGATGTTATATTGGGGAGGGTGTTTGTGCGCGTCGTAAATAATATCACAGACTAGAATCCGTTAGGCTGGCGCGATAGCGAAGTTGACAGCGAACTGCATGGGTTATGTCATGAGCTCGATTGCTCACCCATATGACAGATTATAGAGGCATTGCTCACAGATATAACAGATTATAGAGGCATTGCTCACAGATATAACAGATTATAGAGGCATTGCTCACAGATATAACAGATTATAGAGGCATTGCTCACAGATATAACAGATTATAGAGGCATTGCTCACACATATGACAGATTATAGAGGCATTGCTCACAGATATAACAGATTATAGAGGCATTGCTCACACATATAACAGATTATAGAGGCATTGCTCACACATATAAAACATTATAGATGCATTGCTCACACATATAACAGATTATAGAGGCATTGCTAACACAGATAATGTATTATAGGGGAATTGCTCACACAGTTAACAGATGCTTAAGAGGTCTTATTCACAAAGATAACAAATAACAGAGGCTATTATTAACCCAGATAACAGATGCTAAAGAGGCCTTGTGCACAGAGTACAGATTATATAGGCCGTGCGCTCATTGATAGCATATACTAAAGAGGCATTGCTCACACAAATAACATATTATAAATGCCTTGCTTGCACAGATAATAGATTATAGAGGCATTTCTCACACACATATAACAGATGCTAAGGAGGCAATGTTCACACATATAACATAAAGAGTTTAGTAGTTATAGAGGCCTTGCTCACACGTATAACAGATGCTAAAGAGGCTTTGCTCACACATATAACATAAAGAGACCTTGCTCATATAGATAACAGATTCCAGAAAGTCCTTGTTCACACAGATCCCAGCCAGACCTTGCTTACATTCATCCATCTATTGTTCCCATCAAGGCTGTGTTAGAAACGAAAACCTCTTGAACCACGTACAGCAGCTGAAGCTGGAAATCCGCAGCACAAGAACAACAAGCAACTCTAGCCACCCCATCCATCTAATCTGGTTCACACTGAAGTGGCAGTGAGATACAAATACGATCCCCGGCCTCTACAAAATCCGGTCGTCGGGGCTGGATTGCCTTGTCTGAGCCTGTATGTCAAGTTTTGATTATATTAATTACATAGTTCTTCTCCTCGCACAACATTATTCTCTTCCTGTTGTCTCTCCTTATACATTATTATTCTCTTCCTGTTGTTTGTTTTGGGTCTGTTTTCCTTATTGTCTGGCGCGTATATTTTTTCTCTCTTCTATTCGTTGCTTGTAAGTTTTATGTTTGAATGTGGTTATTTTTAGTATGCTAAATAACTGCATATCCTTTACAGGATGTCACTGTCAACCCCAGCATTTTTGGATGTATGTAATTTTTGTTTGGGAACTTTAGGTTAAGTAGTTTGCCATTGCTTTCTGAACGACCGGCAGTCATACTACTGTATGAAAACCAACGCAAGGAGGTCTGTTGTCAATTCGCCCGGAGCTGTATTTCCAACGCGGTATACGGGATTACGAACTGTGTCCGTAACCTCTTCGCCACATAGCAAATAACTACATCATTCTTCTTCTTCTTCTTCTTCTTCTTCTTCTTCTTCTTCTTCTTCTTCTTCTTCTTCTTCTTCTTCTTCTTCTTCTTCTTCTTCTTCTTCTTCTTCTTCTAGTCCATAGGGCCTGGCGTTGGTAATCATGACTTTCCACGGCTCTTCTGTCCCGTGAACTGCCAGTCACTTCTGATACTAATTTTCCTCTATGCCATGATCTCACAGTGTTCAGCACCTTCTCTCTTTGACTCCCCCTGCTTCTCTTCCCCTCCAACTCTCCCGTTGCGACTATATACTCCAGTTCTTTCCTTCTCATGACAAGCCCAAAAATGTGGACTGGCTCCTTCTGATGTGAGTAACCAGTTCTCTTCATGAGATAAACTGTTTCATGATATCTCCGTTGCTCTTTCTGTCCGTCCACGGTATTATGTTGCTATAAAACCACGTCTCAGTAGCTTCCACGGAATTCCTCACTTGCTAATTGTCCATGATTCGCCTTCGTACATCAGAATTGGCTCATTATAGCTCTGAAGAACTCGTTTCCTCATCTGGGTTGCAAAATAACAACAACGTTGCTGGAAGAGCATAAGAAGGGGAGATAGAGAAGACGTTTCCGACTCTCTATTGTCTCATATGTCGCTCACTCCATCCGTCTCTCTCTCTTTCTCTCTCTCTCTCTCTCTTTCTCTCTCCACCCATATGTCTCCTCTCTCGTAACACTTCCTTTTCTCCAAACCCCCTCACTCTCTCCAACCACGCTTCTACTCTCCCTAGTAACTCTCCACATTTTCGCTCCCTCCCTCCCTCCCTCTTTTTCTCTCTTTCTCTCTCTCTCTCTCTCTCTCTCTCTCTCTCTCTCTCACCACTCACCTATCGCTCTCTCTCTCTCTCTTCGCCTTTCTTCTCTCTTGTGTAACTCTCCTTCATCTCCCTAACCCGTCCCTCTCTCCATCCGCTTGTCTCCTTTCCTTCGTAACTCTCCAGTCTCTCCCTCTCTCTCTCTCTCTCTCTCTCTCTCTCTCTCTCTCTCTCTCTCTCTCTCTCTCAATTCCAAACAGCCCCTCCATCTTTGTTGTCCCAAATTGAACCAGCCAGCTGTGGTATTGTATTATTATTCAGCTGTGAAGTCAAGTCTCCAGATCAAAGCCAAGTGCCGGAGGCAAATGTTTGAATAATTCACTCAGCCTGGCCTGGCCTTGTCTAAGTCAGCTACACACGCCCGCCGGCCTTCAGCATATAACAGCTTCACTTCCAGTCTGACAACCACGGCACACAGTCCCTAAGTGGTTTGCGAGTGACAAGGGAACAGAAATAAACACCCAAGGACACCCCCAGACAACAGGAGGGAATGGAACCCAGTGGGCACACTGGATTCGAGCGTTTCCCTGTCAAACAACGCCATCACCATTCTGAAGAACAGGCACTAGCCTAAACAAGTGTACAGCGAGCGTTTCCCTGTCAACCAACGCCATCACCATTCTGAAGAACACACACTAGGCTTAACAAGTGTACAGCGAGCGTTTCCCTGTCAAACAACGCCATCACCATTCTGAAGAACACGCACTAGGTTAAACAAGTGTACCGCGAGTGGGTCGACTTCATTGCACTGGGTTTTATCCCATCCGGCTCGGCTTCCCTCCTCAGAATGCCTGCCGCCTGCCCAGAGCACTCGTGGGCTCAATGAGGCAGTGGACAAATGAACCCACAACCTGGACGAAGGGGGTGGGGGGGGGGAGAGCGAGAGAGAGAGAACGAAAGAGAGGGAGAGAGAGAAAAAGAGAAAGGGAGAGACACAAAGAAAGACAGTAAGAAATAAAGAGGGAAAGAGAGAGCGAGAGAGAAAGAAAAAGAGATACGAAAAGATAATGAAAGAGAGTGAGACGGAACAAGAGTGAAAGAGGGAGCGAGAGAGAGAGAGAGAGAGAGAGAGAGAGAGAGAGAGAGAGAGAGAGAGAGAGAGAGAGTCGACTTGACCATTCTGCTGCTGCTGTTTTGAAGATGATGTTCAAACCCCGTTTGACTGTCAATACGGGTTCTTTTCTGCAATTTCTCACGGAATTCGCCACAAGCTGCTAGTATAATATGAGACGTGTGTGTGTGTCCCTGTCTGTAATCTATCTGTCTGTCTGTCTGTCTGTCTGTCTGTCTGTCTGTCTGTCTGTCTGTCTGTCTGTCTGTCTGTCTGTCTGTCTGTCTGTCTGTCTGTCTGTCTGTCTGTCTGTCTGTCTGTCTGTCTGTCTGTCTGTCTGTCTGTCTGTCTGTCTGTCTGTCTGTCTGTCTGTCTGTCTGTCTGTCTGTCTGTCTGTCTGTCTGTCTGTCTGTCTGTCTGTCTGTCTGTCTGTCTGTCTGTCTGTCTGTCTGTCTGTCTGTCTGTCTGTCTGTCTGTCTGTCTGTCTGTCTGTCTGTCTGTCTGTCTGTCTGTCTGTCTGTCTGTCTGTCTGTCTGTCTGTCTGTCTGTCTGTCTGTCTGTCTGTCTGTCTGTCTGTCTGTCTGTCTGTCTGTCTGTCTGTCTGTCTGTCTGTCTGTCTGTCTGTCTGTCTGTCTGTCTGTCTGTCTGTCTGTCTGTCTGTCTGTCTGTCTGTCTGTCTGTCTGTCTGTCTGTCTGTCTGTCTGTCTGTCTGTCTGTCTGTCTGTCTGTCTGTCTGTCTGTCTGTCTGTCTGTCTGTCTGTCTGTCTGTCTGTCTGTCTGTCTGTCTGTCTGTCTGTCTGTCTGTCTGTCTGTCTGTCTGTCTGTCTGTCTGTCTGTCTGTCTGTCTGTCTGTCTGTCTGTCTGTCTGTCTGTCTGTCTGTCTGTCTGTCTGTCTGTCTGTCTGTCTGTCTGTCTGTCTGTCTGTCTGTCTGTCTGTCTGTCTGTCTGTCTGTCTGTCTGTCTGTCTGTCTGTCTGTCTGTCTGTCTGTCTGTCTGTCTGTCTGTCTGTCTGTCTGTCTGTCTGTCTGTCTGTCTGTCTGTCTGTCTGTCTGTCTGTCTGTCTGTCTGTCTGTCTGTCTGTCTGTCTGTCTGTCTGTCTGTCTGTCTGTCTGTCTGTCTGTCTGTCTGTCTGTCTGTCTGTCTGTCCTTGTTCTCTTGTTCTCTTGTTCTCTTTGTTCTTTGATTGACTTATTGGCTGTCTTTTGCTTGGCTAGCACACGTTTAGATGAGATTGTCACGCTAGTAAATGTTTGACTCATTCAAACATGATGATAGTCTAAGTGATGATTCTGTCATTATCCTCTTTAGACAACAATCCCTGTCACATTCTTCTTTTTCTGCGTTCATCCAGAGAGTTTTTTTTTGGACGCGGTTGAGTGTGACTGTTTACAGCAGAGCTGCTTTCTTTCGCCGTTAGGCCGACACATCCGACTTCTGCGGGCATTTGTTGACCGGGTTTAAGCTTACCAGGCTTTTCATCTTAATATCCTAATTATGGCTTACTCTGTCAATCAGAGTTAATCAGAGCCTTGAAGATTTACCCTAATATAACTTTTCTTCTGAGGTTGAATGGGATAGGGGTAGTAGTACGCGAATAGTGCACATACGACCAACAATTGGACAACGGGTTGCGTTGGTGTTTGTAGTTATTTTTCACTCAGATCTGCATTTATCAAAATCTATTTTCACCCACATCTATATCCACCCAAATCTATATCCACCTAAATCTGCATCCCCCATTCTACTAGAAAACCCATTACCTCCTTCAGCGTGACCCACCCGACCCGGCTCAACTTAATTGCACCCAGACAAATGCAGGCGCGTTTGAAGGTCACATGTAATAGATTCCCGACACATCATCCGATTTCCAAGGGAAAATGAGGACCTGGTTTGCTGGTGTCAAATCTCTCCTTGGTTTCCAGCCTTGACATTATCAGATCCACTGACATACAGACATTTATTAGAATCGACAAGAATATGCGCGTGTTTATCAGCCCAGGGACCCAGGGAGCCTGTTTGATAGCTTGGGGCGGGAAAACGCAGTGACTTGTCCCGTTTATTCCATTTCTGAGAACGGGAAAAGGAAGAATGATGTACAGCCGGTGCATATTTCTACCCGGGCTTGTTGTTGATTGTAGATAGCCGCAGCTGTCTTGTCTCTGCATTCTTCCTCCGGGGCCACCGATCTCGTTATTGTCTTATATCGCTTCTACAGTTATTTGCCAACCCGAAACACATCGTGCCTGTAGTTTATCAGCTAACTCAATTCGCATCTAGCGTAATTTAAAGTTTGAATCCTTTTCGTTGCTATTTTTTTTATTTGCTCGCTTGAACTCAAGCGTGGTCCATACAGATGCTGCTGCTGCTACTGCTGCTGCTACTACTACTACTACTACTACTACTACTACTACTACTACTACTACTACTACTACTACTACGAGAGAGAGAGAGAGAGAGAGAGAGAGTGAGAGAGAGAGAGAGAGCGATTTTTCATTGTATTTTCAAAACCGGTGGCAAAAAGAAAACCCTAACCTGCACAGTTCGCGGCGACTGCACTAGCCAGCAGCCTTAATGCCTCGGACTCAAGAAACCCAATGTCCTACACCGCAATGTACTATAGGCAGTAGATGACAGATTTTTAAAGCATTTCTGAAGTTCCACTAAGTCCAGTTTTAATCATCGGTGACCTCATTAACCCCTGTGTTTGTGATCAAGCGGGGGAGTTGATTCAATGACGACTGGAAATGAAATGAAGGATTGAGAAACTCAATAGAACACTATCTGAGCAACGTAGACATCCGACCGCTGAGGACCACTCACACTGGTCTCTGTGTTAGCCAGCTACTGCCACAGCAAGCTGAGCGAGGTCAGAGGAGTGTTCCCTTCATCTGTAGCTTGCATGAAACCTACCATACAGCTCTGACAGGCACAACGACAAGCACATGTCCGAATCGAAAACTCGCTGAGTGGATACCGTCTGCAGACCTTTCTGGTTTGTGCGGGAACGGCCCGTGGCGAACAAAATGCCCAATGTATTGAAGTGAGGAAATAAAGCAGAAAGTGTCGGCCCTGCAATTATGGAAGCCACCCAGGATGGCGGAAAATGCCATGGACTGTCACTGCCTTCCTTTGAGGGATGACTGTGAAGTCTTCGACTGTTCCAACTTGACCAGCTGGGATGTGGACGGTACCACAAAAGTGAGAGTCTCTCAGGAATGCTAACCTGGTCAAAATTGCACACTAAAAGTCGGATGTGTTGGCCTAAGGGTTTCGACCCAAGGGTGCCTAACTTGACACACCGCAATAACATCTGAACACACCGCAATCACATCTGAACAAACTCTCCGGATGAACGCAAAGAAGAAGAAGAAGAAGAAGAAGAAGAAGAAGAAGAAGAAGAAGAAGAAGAAGAAGAAGAAGAAGAACCACTGCAGGGATAAATCCATAGTTGTTTGTTTGTTTATTTAGCATATCCTTTACAGGACTTAGCTGTCAACACCAGCATCTTTCAGCTGTATGTTGATCTATTGGCAAGATTACGCTCAGTAGTTTGCCATTGCTTTCTGAGTGGCCGGGTCACATACCCCGTAAGTTACCGATGCGATTCGAACCACTGCTGATTTGAACCGTCACCACGTTACCTGACGAGAGTATACGAGATTACGAAGAAGAGTCATAACCTCTAAGCCACGAAGCCGGTCAAATACACAGTAGAGGGCTAATTTTGTTGCGGTCAGGGACAAGAAGACACGTTCCTTAGACTCGGGAGCCATGGCTCGCCAGGTATCTTCTTCTTTCACACACAAGCGCTCCATTTATGTACCGAACATAGCCCGAGAACCGATAGTTCACCCAAATCGCTGTATGGTATGTGTGTGTTAGTCGACAGATCATCCTCATTGCACATCGAACCATTCAGTCCATAAGTGCTCGGATCCCCTCCTCAGTAAATCCTGTAGCGTGTAGGGGCTAACGACACCAGTTCTGTTTTGGTTTATCAATCTTCTTTGGCTTCCCGCATAGTATTCTTGTCTGGCCACACCTCTTTTAACTTACTGTTCTCGCAGCAAGAACCTGCTGACCATGGTTGTAGATTCGCAGTCATCATTTGGTTCTCGCAAACGTCTTACTTCTCGTAGAGCATTCAAAATATCAGCCTGGTTCATGGCTCGCCCGTCCTCCACAGTAGCCTCACCCGCAAGCCTGCCAGCCTGGTCATTTCCTTGTACACCCGCATGCCCTGCCACGAAAATAAAACTATTCTTGTTCACCATTGTTGAGGATACCCGATATTTATGCTGCATGACAACCAGAAAACAGTCACTTCCATGTCCCTTACAAGACGTTGTAATCAGCCCCAGCGTTTATTGGCTGTTTGTAAGTATCTAAGCAATGACAGTTCAGCACTTTGCCAATGATTTATGAACAGCCAACGCTTCATGCTATCGAAATCAACGCCAAGCGGTATCTCCCAAATCGATGACAACCAGAAGCTAAACCAAAATCCTGAATCGTCGGAAGACCTAGCTCGGCGTCATCGATTTTAAAACCGTCAACTGCATGCTCGTTTCCACGAGCGGTTCTCACACTTTTGAGTGGGACAAGGGGCACCTCTTACAGAATCGAAGACGTGATGGCTTAGCGGTTAGTGTCCTTATACGTCAAGATAACATGCCGTGTTCAATCCCCGGTAGAGACACTACTATATGTTTCCAACCAGTTCTGTTCTGCGGTCGACCCAGCCTCAAAATGGGTACCTGATGATACTCAGGATTTCTGGGAAGGAAAGGCCATGAGGAAGGGAACTGATACTTCCATCTCATATCTCGTGGTCCGATGTATTAGTTGTGGTTCCTCTTCACAACAAAGAGTTACATCATAATGCTCCGTTTCTGTGCCAGTGAATATCACACAAAATGTCCCTCGCTATCCCATATGAAAAGTGCAAAGACATCATTCTCGACAAACCAACAGCACGCATCGGCATGCATGCATAAAACCGCTGCCAGAATGCCAGCAGAACAATCTGCCGCTAAGATTACAGTATGGAATCGCACATACATTACTGTATAAAGAATGCCAGCTAGTTCAGCAACCGACCATCCACCATTTTTCTGAAAATGCAGTTCACAATACAAATAACCGTGGACAGATGTAAAAGCATTTAACACAAAATCCATAACTCACAGTGTCGCTCCACACACTTCACTCAGTAGCTGAGTGACAGCGCCAGTCTGGTGTATGTGAAGGCCCGGTAGTTCACACCTCTATGGCAGTATCTGATGTGGTGCTACCTTTGCATTTTGGTTTTCCTTATAGAATAAAATGTGTCATCTCTACACGAATGTGTATGTCTGTATATCTGTCTGTGCGTGCGTGCGTGCGTGTATTAATTTGTAGTAAAAATTCCCCCAGGCTCAGCTAAATTAACACCAAAGCCTAACAACGCTTTATTGACATCATAAAACACCAAGATGAAAAGACACTGTTGCATACTTCAAAAACATCAACATTATCATCCTTATCATCATCAGATGAGTCGATGTCTCACCATGTCACCCCAGGCTCCTCTGTTTTCAGTTTGCTATGAACTTACAACAGGAGCCGCGGTAGCGTAGTGGCTAGACACTCGCCTGTCGACCCTGCGGTGATGGGTTCGATCCGCATTGAAGCCAATTTTGAGTTGTAAAATTGACCTGGGGACGCAGAGGTGTTTCCAAGGCACCAGGGCCGGGATCTATACTGGCCAAGACGTGGGACGCAGAGGTGTTTCCAAGGCACCAGGGCCAGGTTCTATACTGGCCAAGACCTACTAACACGTCCTAGTTGTGCGTCCTGGGCAACAGGACTCTTCAGGGTCTTGGCTAACGTAGTAGAATCGCTGATTCTTCCGAAGTCGTAGAGTGTCTGCCTGTACAGCGAGGAACCACCAGTCTGCACACCGATAAGCCAGACATGGGACAACGGATACTCACGCAAACCTCAGTCCGGTGTGACATCACACTGATGTTGGACAACAGGATGTCTTCATCCGACATACAGGACTTCATGCTGGAGTTCACAGCCAGCGAACGCAAGCAAGCAAGCAAAATTGACTTGAGCTCCCAAGGTCTACTTAGACTAAAATGAGTACCAAGAAATGGATTGGAAGGTAAAGGCAGTTGGTGTGATCATCGACAGTGCTAGTCTATACAAATGTGAGTCTAGCGCCTTGTGCCCAGTGCGCCTTGAGACGTGTAGAAGGACCGTTGACTACTTATGAAATTTCTGAACACAACACTCCTCCATCCCGGAGTTATGACCTGCTCATAGACTTATGGGAGCAACGGTAGCGAGCTAGTACGCTTGCTGACCGGCCCGTTGATCACGTGTTGGAATCTCCTTTTTATTTCATTGGCCCGGGATCCCACCTCGATCAAGACTATACATGTAAATGCACAGACGCATGACTAGTCGAGTGGCTAGAAAGCCGGGTGTTCCTACGGGAGACCCGGATTCGAATCCTCGGTAAGATGTAGATTTTTTTAGTCGGGGGCAAACAGAAAACCCCTAACCTGTACACTTCACGACGACTGCACTAGTCAGCGGCCTTAATATCTCAGGCTCAAGACCGCCCTGCTCTACATCCAAGGTACTATAGGCAGTAGATGGCGGCAGATGAAGGTCTAACCACGAGCCGTCTTCAAATAGGTCTAGATCAGTGGTTCTCAGCCGTTTTTTGGCCCCATGCACCCCTTCACCATATGTTCATCCTCCCTTTCGTATTTCCTCTCTATAAATCCCCCCCCCCCCCTACACAGTATACGTAAAAATAGAAGCTGAATTTGATAAACGTCTTCATAAAACATGATTTGCGGGTCTACTTACGTTATAAAACAAATTTCAGAAGGGCGAGATGTACAGAACTGTAAAGTATGGAGGGAAAAACAATATCAAGTAATCGGTTCTTGTATTAACGCGATCTTGAATTCCCCACTGGTTTGAGAACCACTAGTCTAGATGTTAAAGATGCCAGATTCAATTGCACCTCGCAAATAACATGAGAAATATTGGAGCATCAATGGAGATATCTTGTGCTGTTAAAGTTATTCGCAACAAACAACGAAATCTAAAGAGAATTCACGTGAATTGACTGACACGTATACAAGACACTGGATGAAGTTGAAATAAGACACGAGATTAAACACCAGAATTATGAGAAATACATTTTGTAACTGTCTCACGCCACTCCAGTTACCTCCAGTACAGCATGCTGTATCCTGCACAATGCCAACACGCGAATCTAAACAGGCAACCTGTTGTGATTCAGCAAATTCCGTTTGATCACCCGAGCTTTCAAGTTGTATATTGTCTAGTGCGTCCTTTAATCCCTGCTTCTGTCCTCTACTTCTATGAGGGCGGATCAATACCTGTTCATGTGCCGCTCATGTGATTCAGTGTGCATTGATCGTTGCTGGCAAGCGCCTGACACGGCATTCCTCGTTGTTACTCACTGCGGTATTTCTCACTGATACCTGCACGCTAGGAGGTGGGCCTCAGATAGCATGTGAGTGAGGGGAGGGACATGAGGTAGCGACACACAAGTAACGAGTGTCCTGTATCCCATGGAGGGGCCGGCGTGGCCGAGAGGTCGCGGTGACCGCTTCGGGCTCACAAGGTACAGGGTTAGCTGTAAATTCGTTATAAAGTCAAGAAGAACGTTTACGATTATAGGTAGGTTAACAAATGCTCCATCCACATTCGGACGAGGTCAATGATAATATATGTTAAGTATTTCTGCCAAAAAAATAATTCATCTACTCACTTCATAAGATATATTCTATTTCTTCTTTTGTTCGCTTATTGTCTATATCTGGAATGTTGTCTCTTGTATAAATGTCGCCATCTTTTTTAGTTCATTTAGTGGTTCATAGTTTTATTTTTATTATTATTATTTTGTTTTAAATTTTCGTCTCTCGCCTTGAACTCAAACGCAGTCCATCCACTTGATGTTACCTCTAGTAGTTGCCACTAGTGGAGATGGCACTGGGCTGATGTTTGCGTGCGGACAAGCTTTCCCTTTTACCAGTGTCCCTCGCCATCAGGCAAATTCACTTCGACCTTTGTGGTATTTGTATAACGCATCACAGCTATGGCAATATCTGCCTGTAGGTACTCTGGTCGCATACGATATATCACTCTGCAGTATGTACCTGATGAGCTGCAGCAACATATGTCACATATATATCAGATAATACGAAATATGTCAGATATATGTCAGATAATACGAAATATGTCAGATAAATATCAGGTAATACATTATGCAACATTTTTTTTTGTATGGCTTGTCTGTTGACACTCGCTAAGCTAATACATTGTTTTGTACTCGTTTATTTGTCAGATTTTCAGTCTAGCTGGTTCTTGTCAGTTTTCTATAACCCCACATCCCAAACACCTCTGCCCGATCTGTATCTGGTTTATCCATTGTCCACGGTTCAGAACCACACAATGCGCCTAGCTTTGTGATGTCATTTGGACTAGAATTGATTTTAGTTCGAGTGCTTGAGCGGCGGGGCGGGAATGTCTCTTATCAAAGGAGAAGTAAGGTGGAAGCAACGGAGATGTGGTTTTATGAAGTATATTGATAACACAGTGGAAGGACAGAGAGGTTCACAAAGATATCTTGAAGAAAGATTAAGTGACAAAGAATACTGATTATTCGCATCAGAAGACATCCCACATTCTTTGGGTATGTCGTGAGGAGGGGACAGACGTAGAACGTCGTGACAACAGGAAATTTGCAGGGGAGGTGAGGTAAGAGGAGGCCAAGAAAAAGTGGTGTTGGACAGTTTGGCATCATGGCATGAAGGACGATCAGTATCAACTATGACGATCAGTATCAACTATAACGTATATCCCACGAGACAGATATCTGTGGACAGAAATGATCACCAAAACTACACGTCATCGACTATAAACAGAATTCGCGTGCGTCTAGAATATAAAGTATGTCTCGTCTAGTGTGCTTTCAGAATCCTGCCTCATTTCTTTTGTCTTAAAAAGTCTTAAAAGTCGAGAGGGTCGAATTCATTGCACCGGGTTGTATCCCACATGGCTTGGCCCCTTACCGCAGGGCGGCCAACCGAAAGCGTCGCACAAAGCACGAACTCTGTAGCTTCGGCGACGACCCCCCGGGGTCTCCGAGAAAAACGCACTCGTGAACCGAAAGACATAGTCCGGAATCGAACTCACAACCTTCGGAGCACGAGGCAGACGGCTTGATCACTTCACCCTCTTTTGTCTTCTTTTGGGTATCACAAGTCACCCACCGAGAATGTATTTACCAAGTCATTTCAATCATGGCCGAATGGATAAGAACATCCTGTGAGCTGATGGCCAGGTGAGAGATTCAGCCCCGACACCGGACAGTTGGACTAAAATGTTGACTTCTAGTCCTTGACTTGAGGACGTAAATTACAAGTACCTCTTAAGTCGGAGTGGGCTCGCCTGATAACGAGAGACACTGGTAACAATAGGGAAAGCTAATCCACATGCACAATTCAGTTTAGTGCTACTAGAAGTCGTGTGTGTGGAATACGCTTGAGTTCAAAGCGAGTGAGCGTATGTAAATGCAAACATGATTGTCTTCAAGCGTTATGTGTCAAAGTCCCGCGGTAACACACAACCACACATCTCACTCCATCGGAATACCCGCCGCCCTGAGCTCACCACACGCGTGCATCCATCGAACCTGCCGTCCATTCTATTTCGGAATTGCTGTCTCCCGTAACGACATTCGCTCAAGCCTGCACACATACTGTTGTTATGGTAAGGAGGGGGACAGGAGAAAGCCAAGGGAATGGCAATCACACAGATATAATTAGAATAGCAGTATCGATTATAGCAGACACGAAGTAACAAACTAATACATAACTCAAGAAGATTAGACTTGTTCTGGTTCAGGAGACAGACTCGTGGCATCACGACGAGTACTCCCGCTGGTGTTCGCTTTATACGGAATACTCCGGTGACGAGGACTGGGCGAGGAGCGGTGGCCGAGGTGGTGTATGTTACCGGGCTATCTTACAAGCGACAGTGCGTTCTATCACCGGTACAGGATTGTATTTTCGTCTATGAGAGGTTAAGTTAGTTGCATGTATTTACAGGAAGTCGCAATCAACCCCAACATTTTTAGCTGTTTCAGGGTTGGCCGAGTGGCTAAGAACGCTGGGTTTATCTTCGGGAGACCCGGGTTTAAAACCTCGGTAAGGTGTGGCATTTTTATATCGGGGGAAAAAAGAAAACCTAACCTGCACTGTTCGTGGCGACTGCACTAGCCAGTTAGGCCAATCCGGCCTTAACTCCTCAGGCTCAGTACCCCCTGTCCTACACTGCAAGGAACCATGGGCAGTAGATGACAGATTTTCTTTTAGTTAAAAATTTTTTATTTTTTTTACAGTGAATTTATACTACATTAGGTTATCATTGATTTCTGAACGACCGACACCCATACCATTGAAATCAGCGCAAGCCGGTCTGTTTCCAAATCGTCTGCAACTGATTTCAAACCCTCGACTTGCTATACTGGATATGTGTGAAACATGTTCACCTCCCCCAGCCACAACCCCGGCTAAGTTAAGTTAGTTGTATATCCTTTACAGGGCGTTGCCGTCAACACCAGCATTTTTTGCTGTTGTGATTTGGCAATTTTACGTTCAGTAGTTTCCAATTTCTTTCTGAACGACCGGCACCCATACCATTTCGTAAAAAAAAAAAAAAAAAAAAACAGTGCAACACGGTCTGCTGCCAAAGCGCGCTCAGCTGTCTATCATAGTTTTTTGTTTGTTTTATGTTACATATCCCTAACTGGACGTTGCAGTCCACACCAGCATTCTTCAGCTGCTGTTGATGTACTAGGCAAGTTTTACGTTCAGTAGTTTGCCATTGATTTCTGAACGACCGGCTCACATACCCCCGTAAGTTACGAGGGCGGTGCGAACCGCTGCCGATTCTCGCATCTGCTATTTTCCTTACGTGGATATATGGGATTACGAACAATGTCGTTAACTCCTTGGCCAGGGACCAGCTCTATCATAGGTACAACAATAGAAAAGCTAATGTCTGAACCCTGCGTGGCTGTTGTTAGGAATATACCATGAAACAAAGCAAATAGCACGACGACACTAGTATGGCGATATACCGCCCTTCTGTGCAACTGGGAAGTCCCATTCGATGATATATCATCCTTCGGCACTGAATCAATTAAATAGAATCGTTGTTGAGAGGGGCGGCTGGCCGAGTGGCTAGATTACCGGATTCTCTTTCGTGAGACCCGGGTTCGAACCCTCGATAAGGTGTGGATTTTTTTTTTCTGCCACAGGCAAAAAGAAAACCCTAACCTGCACATCTCGCGGCGACTGCACTAGCCAGGCGACCTTAATTCCTCAGGCTCAAGACCCACCTGTCATACACCGCAAAGTACTACAAAGGCATTAAATGACAGTTTTGACAATGACAGTTTTTGATCTACAGTTTCGCAACCTACCGTATGTGTTACATATTTTCTATTGCCATATCCCGTTTCACCCGCCATCTGTCCTGCGCACTTTACCAACCCCCCATATGCTACCCCTCCCATTCGTGTGGAAGAAATGTAAAGTGTGTCTAAAGTTACAGAAAATCCAAACATAGACATCAGAAGAGCTAGCAACTAGCGCAAGGAAATAATAGTCGCTCCTGGGCAGACAGCTTTCATTCGCAGATCAGACGATACGTGTTAAAAAGATCCCCTTTTGAGCTGGTTGTTTCCATGTTGAAAGTGGTTGTTGAATCATGAACAAAAGGGATTTCACGCTATTAGGGACATACAAGTCAAAATATGACAGATTTATTGCCAGCCGTTTATATTCAGCGGTGAATGTGTAACGAACTAGCGGCTATGGGTGGACAGACAGCATTCAGGGTTTTTGAGCTGCAAGCAAATTATGGTGTGATAGACATACAAAGGAATGAATAATAATCTTGACAAACAAGGCCGCGCCTAAAGTAAGCGTGACTCCTATCCTGCTGGTAGTTCATTGTGTGTCCTGTACGGAACGTTGCAGTCAAGCCCATCACTTTTGGCTTTTTGTGATTTAATAGGCAGTTTAGTAAAAGCCACTGGTTTCTGGACGACCTACGCTCATGCCATCGAAATCAACGCAAGACGGTCTGCTTGCGAATCGTCTGCAGCGTACTTCGAATCCTCGATGGGTATGTCCGAAAAATCAGAAACAAAACAAGATTTCCAAGTCAAAGGCTTTTAAAGGGAAGTGGAGATGAAATCACTATTGTCACATGCATAGGCACTCTGTTTGATTAGCTTCTTGTTGTTGTTGTTGTTGTTGTTGTTGTTGTTGTTGTTGTTGTTGTTGTTGTTGTCTTCGTTACGTCGTCGTCGGCCCCTCTTCCTCCTATTTTTATTTTGTTTTTTTGTTTTGTAAACTCTTATTCTTCATCTGCTGCTGCTTCGCATTTTTTATCGGTTACTATACCGCCTCATTATGAACTTTGTTTATTCGAGTTCCTCTTCACTTCCTTACCGCTTGTCGTTTCATTTTTATTTAGTGGGCCAGTATATCTTTTTTCAGTTCTCTCTAAGAATACGACTCTGTAGAATTTTACCAGTTTGATTAGTCCCCACAAGCTACTATTTCTAGTGCACTGGACTGATTGTTGCATGTGGATTATCTTTCCTTTTACCAGTATATCTTTCCTTCAGGCGAACCCACTCCAACTTCTGTGGTACTTGTAATATACAAGTACCAAAGTCAAGGACGGGAAGTCAACATTTTAGTCCAACTGCCCGGTGTAAGGGGTTGAATCCGCTACATAAACATCAGCACCCAGAATATTTGAGAACGATGGTTCTTATCAATTCGGTCAAGCTGATTTTCAATATTTTTGTTTTTCTATTGTTTCGTTTGTGTTGTTCTATTGATAAAGACAAAAACAAATTAGGAAAAACTTAACAGCAACGAAGATGTTGTTCCATAGACGAATGTTGCGAATTCCTTGGACTGCAAGAGTAACTAACAACGATTGCCTGAAACAGGCTAATGAAACTGGAACATTATATACAACAATGAGAAAGAGTCAAACAGCTTTCTTCGGTCATGTGATGAGAAGAGAGGCACCAGAGAACATTGTGACAACAATAAAGTTTAAAGGAAAGAGAGGCAGAGCCGACCAGGAGAAATGATGCTGGATGGATTGAGACGGTGGCTTGGAGGGATATCAGCAGCAGAGTTGATCCATAACACCAAAGACACCGAGAGCTGAGGGGAGACGTGAGCTCCTACGCCAGCTGACAGGGCACTTGATGATGATTATTGGTAAAAACTTGTTTTGCCTGTGTCTGTGTTGTTGTTGTTGTTGTTGTTGTTGTTGTGGTGGTGGTGGTGGTGGTGGTGGTGGTGGTGGTGGTGGTGGTGGTGGTGGTGTGGTGGTGGTGGTCCATCCATAGAGCTTCTAATTCATATTTTGGTTTTGATTCGGACTCTCGCCTGTACCACAGTTTTCCTTCCACACTCTTACTTCTATCCACAGCTGTCACTGCCCCCCCCCCTCCCCGTCTGCCTCCATGCTCTACCTCTCACCGCTTCCTGTTTGCGCTCTCGTGTTAATTTCCCTAACTAGGGTCGGCATTAATGTAATGGCGCTGCCTGATCTAATCAAGCGTGGTGAAAGCGGCCACAGACAGCGAAAATCATGTAACAGCAATCATATCTGCTTGACGGCCTCCGCTGTATGACGGGTGCGCTCATGTGGAACAGCTCCAACCAGGAAAAGTGAGGATGATGTTCCGACAAGAACAAAGACTGTAAAACAACGCTGCATCACCACAACTGTATCAGCTACGCTTGGTTCTTTACAAAGAATCCGTCAGCACAATGATTAGCTACTAACTGACTTGTCCTGTGTAACAGTGTAACAACCCAACAAGCCAGCGGGACTTCTATAAAAGCACAGCAGAAGATACTAACTTTGCAAATACAAACAGTTTCAAGCACATGACAGGAGAAGATCTGCCTCTCGTATTTTCTCTGTCGTCTGCACATTCCTAGCTGACTCCCTGTCTCAGTTACAACTGACAGATATTAGAGATAGCATCATCTTACACACAGCAACACAACATACAGGTTGTATACTACACAGAACAGAACGGACAGATCATGATCTTACACCCAACATACAGATCTATCCTACACAGAACAGAGCGGCACAGATCTTGATCTTACACACAGCAACACAACATACAGGTTGTATACTACACAGAACAGAACGGACAGAGCATGATCTTACACCCAACATACAGATCTATCCTACACAGAACAGAGCGGCACAGATCGTGATCTTACACACAGCAACACAACATACAGGTTGTATACTACACAGAACAGAGCGGCACAGATCATGATCTTACACACAGCAACACAACATACAGATCTATCCTACACAGAACAGAACGGACAGATCATGATCTTACACACAGCAACACAACATACAGGTTGTATACTACACAGAACAGAGCGGCACAGATCATGATCTTACACACAGCAACACAACATACAGATCTATCCTACACAGAACAGAACGGACAGATCATGATCTTACACACAGCAACACAACATACAGGTTGTATACTACACAGAACAGAGCGGCACAGATCGTGATCTTACACACAGCATACAGATCTATCCTACACAGAACAGAGCGGCACAGATCATGATCTTACACCCAACATACAGATCTATCCTACACAGAACAGAGCGGCACAGATCATGATCTTACACACAGCAACACAACATACAGGTTGTATACTACACAGAACAGAACGGACAGATCATGATCTTACACCCAACATACAGATCTATCCTACACAGAACAGAGCGGCACAGATCTTGATCTTACACACAGCAACACAACATACAGGTTGTATACTACACAGAACAGAGCGGCACAGATCATGATCTTACACCCAACATACAGATCTATCCTACACAGAACAGAGCGGCACAGATCTTGATCTTACACACAGCAACACAACATACAGGTTGTATACTACACAGAACAGAGCGGCACAGATCATGATCTTACACACAGCAACACAACATACAGGTTGTATACTACACAGAACAGAGCGGCACAGATCATGATCTTACACACAGCAACACAACATACAGGTTGTATACTACACAGAACAGAGCGGCACAGATCATGATCTTACACACAGCAACACAACATACAGGTTGTATACTACACAGAACAGAGCGGCACAGATCATGATCTTACACACAGCAACACAACATACAGGTTGTATACTACACAGAACAGAGCGGCACAGATCATGATCTTACACACAGCAACACAACATACAGGTTGTATACTACACAGAACAGAGCGGCACAGATCATGATCTTACACACAGCAACACAACATACAGGTTGTATACTACACAGAACAGAGCGGCACAGATCATGATCTTACACACAGCAACACAACATACAGGTTGTATACTACACAGAACAGAGCGGCACAGATCGTGATCTTACACACAGCAACACAACATACAGGTTGTATACTACACAGAACAGAGCGGCACAGATCATGATCTTACACACAGCAACACAACATACAGATCTATCCTACACAGAACAGAACGGACAGATCATGATCTTACACACAGCAACACAACATACAGGTTGTATACTACACAGAACAGAGCGGCACAGATCATGAGCTTACACACAGCAACACAACATACAGATCTATCCTACACAGAACAGAACGGACAGATCATGATCTTACACACAACAACACAACATACAGGTTGTATACTACACAGAACAGAGCGGCACAGATCATGATCTTACACACAACATACAGGTTGTATACTACACAGAACAGAGCGGCACAGATCATGATCTTACACACAACATACAGGTTGTATACTACACAGAACAGAGCGGACAGATCATGATCTTACACACAGCAACACAACATACAGGTTGTATACTACACAGAACAGAGCGAACAGATCATGATCTTACACACAGCAACACAACATACAGGTTGTATACTACACAGAACAGAGCGGACAGATCATGATCTTACACACAGCAACACAACATACAGGTTGTATACTACACAGAACAGAGCGGCACAGATCATGATCTTACACACAGCAACACAACATACAGGTTGTATACTACACAGAACAGAGCGGCACAGATCTTGATCTTACACACAGCAACACAACATACAGGTTGTATACTACACAGAACAGAGCGGACAGATCATGATCTTACACACAGCAACACAACATACAGGTTGTATACTACACAGAACAGAGCGGCACAGATCATGATCTTACACACAACATACAGGTTGTATACTACACAGAACAGAGCGGCACAGATCATGATCTTACACACAACATACAGGTTGTATACTACACAGAACAGAGCGGCACAGATCATGATCTTACACACAACATACAGGTTGTATACTACACAGAACAGAGCGGCACAGATCATGATCTTACACACAACATACAGGTTGTATACTACACAGAACAGAGCGGACAGATCATGATCTTACACACAGCAACACAACATACAGGTTGTATACTACACAGAACAGAGCGGACAGATCATGATCTTACACACAGCAACACAACATACAGGTTGTATACTACACAAAACAGAGCGGCACAGATCATGATCTTACACACAGCAACACAACATACAGGTTGTATACTACACAGAACAGAGCGGCACAGATCTTGATCTTACACACAGCAACACAACATACAGGTTGTATACTACACAGAACAGAGCGGCACAGATCGTGATCTTACACACAGCATACAGATCTATCCTACACAGAACAGAGCGGCACAGATCATGATCTTACACCCAACATACAGATCTATCCTACACAGAACAGAGCGGCACAGATCATGATCTTACACACAGCAACACAACATACAGGTTGTATACTACACAGAACAGAACGGACAGATCATGATCTTACACCCAACATACAGATCTATCCTACACAGAACATAGCGGCACAGATCTTGATCTTACACACAGCAACACAACATACAGGTTGTATACTACACAGAACAGAGCGGCACAGATCGTGATCTTACACACAGCATACAGATCTATCCTACACAGAACAGAGCGGCACAGATCTTGATCTTACACACAGCAACACAACATACAGGTTGTATACTACACAGAACAGAGCGGCACAGATCTTGATCTTACACACAGCAACACAACATACAGGTTGTATACTACACAGAACAGAGCGGCACAGATCTTGATCTTACACACAGCAACACAACATACAGGTTGTATACTACACAGAACAGAGCGGCACAGATCATGATCTTACACACAGCAACACAACATACAGGTTGTATCCTACACAGAACAGAGCGGCACAGATCTTGATCTTACACACAGCAACACAACATACAGGTTGTATACTACACAGAACAGAGCGGCACAGATCGTGATCTTACACACAGCAACACAACATACAGGTTGTATACTACACAGAACAGAGCGGCACAGATCGTGATCTTACACACAGCAACACAACATACAGGTTGTATACTACACAGAACAGAGCGGCACAGATCGTGATCTTACACCCAACATACAGATCTATCCTACACAGAACAGAGCGGCACAGATCATGATCTTACACCCAACATACAGGTTGTATACTACACAGAACAGAGCGGCACAGATCGTGATCTTACACCCAACATACAGGTTGTATACTACACAGAACAGAGCGGCACAGATCTTGATCTTACACACAGCAACACAACATACAGGTTGTATACTACACAGAACAGAGCGACACAGATCATGATCTTACACCCAACATACAGGTTGTATACTACACAGAACAGAGCGGCACAGATCATGATCTTACACCCAACATACAGGTTGTATACTACACAGAACAGAGCGGCACAGATCATGATCTTACACCCAACATACAGGTTGTATACTACACAGAACAGAGCGGCACAGATCATGATCTTACACCCAACATACAGGTTGTATACTACACAGAACAGAGCGGCACAGATCATGATCTTACACCCAACATACAGGTTGTATACTACACAGAACAGAGCGGCACAGATCATGATCTTACACCCAACATACAGGTTGTATACTACACAGAACAGAGCGGCACAGATCTTGATCTTACACACAGCAACACAACATACAGGTTGTATACTACACAGAACAGAGCGGCACAGATCTTGATCTTACACACAGCAACACAACATACAGGTTGTATACTACACAGAACAGAGCGGCACAGATCATGATCTTACACACAGCAACACAACATACAGGTTGTATCCTACACAGAACAGAGCGGCACAGATCTTGATCTTACACACAGCAACACAACATACAGGTTGTATACTACACAGAACAGAGCGGCACAGATCGTGATCTTACACACAGCAACACAACATACAGGTTGTATACTACACAGAACAGAGCGGCACAGATCGTGATCTTACACACAGCAACACAACATACAGGTTGTATACTACACAGAGCAGAGCGGCACAGATCATGATCTTACACACAGCAACACAACATACATGTTGTATACTACACAGAACAGAGCGGCACAGATCGTGATCTTACACACAGCAACACAACATACAGGTTGTATACTACACAGAACAGAGCGGCACAGATCGTGATCTTACACACAGCAACACAACATACAGGTTGTATACTACACAGAACAGAGCGGCACAGATCGTGATCTTACACACAGCAACACAACATACAGGTTGTATACTACACAGAACAGAGCGGCACAGATCGTGATCTTACACACAGCAACACAACATACAGGTTGTATACTACACAGAACAGAGCGGCACAGATCTTGATCTTACACACAGCAACACAACATACAGGTTGTATACTACACAGAACAGAGCGGCACAGATCTTGATCTTACACACAGCAACACAACATACAGGTTGTATACTACACAGAACAGAGCGGCACAGATCATGATCTTACACACAGCAACACAACATACAGGTTGTATCCTACACAGAACAGAGCGGCACAGATCTTGATCTTACACACAGCAACACAACATACAGGTTGTATACTACACAGAACAGAGCGGCACAGATCTTGATCTTACACACAGCAACACAACATACAGGTTGTATACTACACAGAACAGAGCGGCACAGATCGTGATCTTACACACAGCAACACAACATACAGGTTGTATACTACACAGAACAGAGCGGCACAGATCTTGATCTTACACACAGCAACACAACATACAGGTTGTATACTACACAGAACAGAGCGGCACAGATCTTGATCTTACACACAGCAACACAACATACAGGTTGTATACTACACAGAACAGAGCGGCACAGATCATGATCTTACACACAGCAACACAACATACAGGTTGTATCCTACACAGAACAGAGCGGCACAGATCTTGATCTTACACACAGCAACACAACATACAGGTTGTATACTACACAGAACAGAGCGGCACAGATCGTGATCTTACACACAGCAACACAACATACAGGTTGTATACTACACAGAACAGAGCGGCACAGATCGTGATCTTACACACAGCAACACAACATACAGGTTGTATACTACACAGAACAGAGCGGCACAGATCGTGATCTTACACCCAACATACAGATCTATCCTACACAGAACAGAGCGGCACAGATCATGATCTTACACCCAACATACAGGTTGTATACTACACAGAACAGAGCGGCACAGATCGTGATCTTACACCCAACATACAGGTTGTATACTACACAGAACAGAGCGGCACAGATCTTGATCTTACACACAGCAACACAACATACAGGTTGTATACTACACAGAACAGAGCGACACAGATCATGATCTTACACCCAACATACAGGTTGTATACTACACAGAACAGAGCGGCACAGATCATGATCTTACACCCAACATACAGGTTGTATACTACACAGAACAGAGCGGCACAGATCATGATCTTACACCCAACATACAGGTTGTATACTACACAGAACAGAGCGGCACAGATCATGATCTTACACCCAACATACAGGTTGTATACTACACAGAACAGAGCGGCACAGATCATGATCTTACACCCAACATACAGGTTGTATACTACACAGAACAGAGCGGCACAGATCATGATCTTACACCCAACATACAGGTTGTATACTACACAGAACAGAGCGGCACAGATCTTGATCTTACACACAGCAACACAACATACAGGTTGTATACTACACAGAACAGAGCGGCACAGATCTTGATCTTACACACAGCAACACAACATACAGGTTGTATACTACACAGAACAGAGCGGCACAGATCATGATCTTACACACAGCAACACAACATACAGGTTGTATCCTACACAGAACAGAGCGGCACAGATCTTGATCTTACACACAGCAACACAACATACAGGTTGTATACTACACAGAACAGAGCGGCACAGATCGTGATCTTACACACAGCAACACAACATACAGGTTGTATACTACACAGAACAGAGCGGCACAGATCGTGATCTTACACACAGCAACACAACATACAGGTTGTATACTACACAGAGCAGAGCGGCACAGATCATGATCTTACACACAGCAACACAACATACATGTTGTATACTACACAGAACAGAGCGGCACAGATCGTGATCTTACACACAGCAACACAACATACAGGTTGTATACTACACAGAACAGAGCGGCACAGATCGTGATCTTACACACAGCAACACAACATACAGGTTGTATACTACACAGAACAGAGCGGCACAGATCGTGATCTT
>OY992884.1:52761088-52791088 GCA_963921405.1 Cepaea hortensis
GTAAGCAACCTTACAGAAAACAATTTAATTAACCAATCTTACAGATGACAATTTAATTAACCAGCCTCACAGTATAATTTATTAACCAGCCTCACAGTATATCATTTATCAACCGGCCTCACAGAAGATAATTTATTAACCAGCCTTACAGAAGACAACTTATTAACCAGCGCTATATAAGACAATTTAATAACCAGGCCTACAGAAGACACTTTATTAATCGGCCTCACAGAAGATAATTTATTAACCAAACTGCAGAAAATAATTTATCAACCAGGGTGACAGAGCTGAATTTATGAAGCGGGCTAGTTTATAAACAACTGATGAAGCTGTTATTTCATGACACAGTTTCAACCCGTTGTGGTGATCTACTTCTTGGCGTCAGATTACAATAGGTAAGTCCCCCAGATTATCAGTAGTCAACAGTCTACCCCGGGTGTATCTCCCGCTGAAAGGGGTATCAAACGGCTCGCGTGCAAGTGTCGACTCTGGCATGCTTAGCCGAGGGAAGTGTGTTGATGAATGTTAATGAAATACTTGTGTCGGTTGTTCTCCAGGGAGAAGCTAGTGCAATCTATCTCTCTCTTGCTATCTCAGCGGTTACCATAATGTGTCCCCACTGGATCACCTTTGCCAGTGTTTGTGTGTTTTGTGTTACCTCGCTTTGATCTAAAATCTAAAACATAGTCCATACACCTGCTACTACTTCTAGTATAAATAAAATTAGTGGAACTGCGGTAAAGCTGCGGAAATGTAAATGATATAAAATAACACAAACTTTACAAGATACTATTACGGAAAACATAAAACGTGATAATCTGTCACCGCCTGGGATTCTGAGATGAGCAGCAGATTTATTTTTCATGTTTTCTTGTTCTTTTCATTGTTCTCATTGTTTTATCAAAATCTTTCCTGTCTTCTCATCCCGTTGTTGTGCCTTAATGTAGTCACCGTAGTGTCCTTCCAGTGGTTATATGTTATGTGTTTTGTGTATTTGTTTGCTGATGAAGGATAGTTGCCGCGCCGTACTCGAATCGGAAAATTGTTTATTTACCCGGTGTTTGTAAAGTCTCACTACACTTTATATGTAGAACAAGTCTGAAAAAAAAATTCTTTCTTTCGTTGATAACACCATTCTCTTTGGATTGTAGAGAATATCTCCAGCAGACGACAGCCATTCGCTGCATATTGATTCACGATGGACTTTAGAACACACTTTTTTATGACATCATGTACTTAATTTTTCAAATGTGTTCAACATACAAAGTGTAGTGAGACTTTACAAACACCCGGTACTAATGGCGGGGAGGGGCATAGATTGAGGTAAGAAATTCCCTCCTTCCTCTCTCTCCTTTCTTTTCTCTAGATTCTTCTTCTTCTTCTTCTTCTTCTTCTTCTTCTTCTTCTTCTTCTTCTTCTTCTTCTTCTTCTTCTTCTTCTTTATCTTCGGACTACTTTACTCTTTAGCAGTGACGATGCAGTTCAGTTCTGTTTTCTCTGCAAAGACATCCCCTGACTACAGTCGTGAACTTGAGACAATAACCCACAATTTAACTACCCTCCGGCTGCTCTCAATTTCAAGTACATGCTAACTGAGTGAAATTAAAGGTAAAGTTTTCAGTTCCCTTTCACACTTGTCTCAGACTTCTTTTGCAGATTGCCACGTACCAGTTGTATGGAGTTGGGTCGTCCCCGTGCTGTACTTTGGTAGTAAACATTCCTGCCAATATTGAAGACTTGAATAGCGTCTTGTTGTTGCTGAACCCCGTTGTTGTTTTTTTTTTTTTTTATACCTCAAAGTCATGTAACGATGGACTCGGAGATTGGTTATGTAATACACAGACATATCATCTGTAGCTGGACCGCGGAGGCCAGTAAGACAACATATACACACATTCATCATCATCATGTGCTATGCCGGCAAGCGTGGTCGGTCATGTTTTGCCATATTACACGATCACAAGAGTCGTGGATCAGCTCTATGTTCTTGTCTCGGCCATGCCATGTGGTCAAGCCATTTAGATGTTCACTTCTCTGCCTTTCCCTTGTTCTTCCCCCTTCAATCGTGTCAGTTGTCACCAAGATCTCTAGTTTATTTTTTCTCTTAACGTGAGCCAAAAATATGACTTTATGCGTCTAATTTCTCTAATCAGTTTGCGGTCTTCATTAGCCTCTTGTAAGACTTGCTCATTGGTTTTTCTATCTGTCCATGATATTCTTTGCGTTTTCCTCAGAAACAACATTTCCACTGCCATTATATGTTTTTTTTTCAGCTTGTCTGCTCATTGTTCACGCTTCACACTCATGCAAAAATACAGATTCGATGTTGCACTTCAACACTCTTTTTCTCGTTGCAATTGACATCTTTTTACTAGTCCATTTTGTAAAAGGCTACCTGCACCATAGCGATTCTTGTTATGATCTCTTCAAGGCACCTCCCATAAGATATTATGACTGTTCCAAGATAGTTGTACCTATCCACTTTTGTAAAGAATATTCCAATGTATCCTTATATAAACACATTCACAAGTATTGATTGACTAATAGAAGTAGAAGAAAGATGTAGATTAGAGGGCTAGAGATGTTTAGTGTTGATGGCCAGCTTCCACCTCCACAAACAGGCAAAACCACACGTTTGAACCTATACGTGTGCATGCAAGACGTGGGGTCTCAGCATCGACTATCTTCACGGGCACTTAATGTGACTATCTTGTAATCACGTCGCAGGAAAAGTGTTTAATTCCTGCTTGGCTTCGTCGCCACGGGAGTCATGGTCGATCATCCCTTCATTAGCCAAACTTTGTGGCTGTTTCTTGAATGCCCCGCGGGGAGGTCAAGGGAAGGCGTTCTTACTGTGGTCCCTGACACCTGCGCATTCAGTCAATTAGTCAGACAATCAGGTGCCGTCTCCGCAGTGAAGATTGGCTGCAATGGAGCTCCAACACCGTCTCTCGCCATGATTGTACGTATTGTCAGGCTGCTTTTGGTCCATTTCTTGATGTTATCTTCCCAAGTGGTTACACACCCGCCCCACGCGCCAGTGATCCGAAGTTTGATGCACTGACGAGATCAAATGAGAACGAAACTCCAGTCAAGTGCTTCCAATCCAACATGGACAAGGCCTAAGATTCGTACCGGAATATTATCAGTGTCACCAGTAGTGGGTTGTGTTAAATCTTCAAACCTGAAATCCCGAAACAATAAAATAAATCAGTCTGAACATTGCATATATAATAGATATGAATCTGTCCATACTATTGCAGCACCCCCTCAACATAGTTTGCGAAGCACTGTTTATCTGCTCTGACTACGCCGACTGATGAATGTAACAACACAGCTATTTTAATTCGGGGATTGGTGACAAACCCACGCCCACAGAGGCGCCCTACCATCTTAGGTTAAGCAGGATATTATCAGGTGTAGCTTTGCTTGTGAATGTAAGTCTCACACGGTGACTTTCATCTCCTGTGACATTTATCATACTGTGACTTGATATCGCCTGACGTTTATCACGTGACTAGATCAGGGGGCAAGGAGTCCGGATGGCTTAGCACGGTAGGGAGGTTTGACTTGTGCTAATTTTCTTGATATGCTAGTGCTAGTCTTGAATGGTTATTACTTCCCTTGACTAGGTATTACTTCCCTTGACTAGTTATTACTTCCCTTAACTGGTTATTACTTCCCTTAGCTGGTAATTATTACATCTCTTGCCTGGTAATTACTTTTCGCCATTAATTATAATACTTCGCTTGACTAGTTATTACTCTGCTTAGCTAGTTATTGCTTCCCGTGAATGGTAATTACTTTTATTGGTTACTTATTACATTTCCTAGACTGGTTATATACTACTTAGACTGGTAATTACTTCCATTGACCGGTAATTACTTTTCTTGATTAGTTATTATGTCTCTTGACATATTATTACAATTTTTAGCCGACTGTAACTTACTTCTCTTGACTGGTAATTCTCTTGACGTCTTTGTACTACGCTTGACTTGCTGTTCCTCCTGAGTAGTTATTACTTCTCTTGATTCATTAATACTTCTTTTATCTAATTATTACTACTTTTGACTTAGTTCTTCTGTAGCCTGCTTAATACTTCTCTTAGCTGTTTATTATAGCTCTTGATTGGTTAGAAACAAAGTCGGGGCCTTGTTTTGTGAAACGTAATTAACTTTGCTCTTGCGCTGGGAGGAGTTTTCTTCTTGTGTATGTGTTTGTTTGTTTATGGTTGTGAATGGTGTGTTTCGTTCTTTTATAGTTGTGGATATGTTGTTGAGTAGTTTTAGTAAACTAACTGTTGGGTATTTTATATTTGATAACGCCCAAACACATTATTAAAACTACGGGAGCAGGAAGGATGAGGAGAAGTAGGAGCAGCCCGAGGAAAAGAAACATGTGTAGCAGTAGGTGAAGTAGCAATACAAAAAAGAAGAATAAAAAGAAGAAAAGGAAGAAGAAGAAGAAGAAGAAGAAGAAGAAGAAAAGGAAGAAGAAGAAGAAGAAGAAGAAGAAGAAGAAGAAGAAGAAGAAGAAGAAGAAGAAGAAAAGGAAGAAGGAGAAGAAAAGGAAGAAGAAGAAGAAGAAGGGGGGGGGGGAGATAAAATTATGAAGAAAAGGACGAAAAAAAAGAATAATAATAAGAGGAAGAAGGCCACTCGGACTACACTAAGAAACAGTTTAATGGAAAGAGAACATCTGATGTATGTTTGCTTTACAACCAATCCATCAGGTGCCATCTCAACAATGAAGGTTGGCTGCAGTCTATCTCCAACACTGTCTTGTCTCTCGCTCTATCTGTGCATGCTGTCAAACTGCTGTTCGTCGATCTTTTAATGTTATCTTCCCACTTGTATCGTTGTCTACCTCTTGCTCGCTTGCCTTTAACCTTACTCTCCAGTGATTTTTTAAAAATAAAAGTGTTATGTCTTTTAACATGTCAGACATATAGAGAAAACTACAGAAAACAGTTAAATATTAATGAACATATTCAGTACCGTAATTGTAATGTCCGCCATTTTCCCCACCTATATTTCAAACCCATGAACGCCGAGTCAGTCGAGATTAAAAGTCAGAGTCGGACAGCATTTTCAACGCACAACTTCTCCTTTATTTTCATGAAAAACATATTTACGCAGTCTTTCACTGCGCACTGAAAGAAGCAGCGCACTTCACATACTCGCTCTCCTGCGTGTCGTAAATGAGAGCCATTCCACAGTCCTCGTATTGTGCTTTTCCATCATCCGAATTTAACGGCCTCTCATTTTTTCTTTCTTTTTGTATCATTCAAATACCCCCATGTGTTTCTGTAATTCTTTTTTGTCATTCGAGATTTTTGGTAACTGTCTAAGACATCTGGCAGATGGTAGAGTAACCGTTACATTCTTGTTTACTCTAGAGGTGTCCACGGATTTCTCCATCTGGAAGCCAAATTGGAAAAAAAAAATTCTGGACAGAAAGCAGTCCCCCTCCTGTCAACACATTCCAACCTGGCATAGTTAGTGCTTTCATTGGCACTTTTCATTGCCACAGATGGGTTGTGTATACTATAATGTATACAAGGGAGGGGCAAGAGGTTGCGGTGGAGGCAGGATGTTTCCTTAGGGGATCCTCTGTGGTTTGGTTTGTGAAATACTCCAGGTTTCTAAGTACACATATTATGCCAGTTTGAAAAGTTGTTGCTTATCGGCACCACAAAAAGCAAGTTTTGTATTTAGCGTGTGCAAAAGACAACTTTCTTTCTTTCTTTCTTTCTTTCTTTCTTTCTTTCTTTCTTTCTTTCTTTCTTTCTTTCTGCGTTGATTTCGATGATATGAGGCCGCAGCCTTTCAGAAAACAGTGGCCAACTATTGAAATAAAACAAAAAGTGTCTAGTAAATTACAAAACAGCCAATACATGATGGGATTAATTGCAACGTCCTGTACAAGGACACGCAACTAATTTTAACCTTTGCTGCGGTGATGGCTCATGATGAAGACAAGAGTGTGTGTATGTGTGTGTGACTGGGTTTACGACGCAACATCTGAACGTTGGTAAGAGCGGTAGAGTTATGATTTGACACCCTGCTAATTGGTGTTGACAACATCGGAGGTTGTTTGACGTTGTCAGTCGACAGATCTGGCTAGCGAGGCACGGCCCGGGCTGTTTCCTGTCGGTGTTCTGTCTCTGCCTGTCGCCCCCAGAAGGAACGCCCCGTGTGTATCCATCCAGGTGTTGGAAATATGTTGAAGCCGAGAAAGGTTCTGGGTGAAGTTCTTTATAGGCACCGTTTTCGTATTAAAGCGAAGGCACCTCCTGTTTTGTCATTTTACTGCCTGTAAAACCTTGCAGTGTAGATCCCCCTAAGGGGGGGGGGGGGATGAGGAATCAAGGCTGCCGGCTGGTGCAGTCGCCGCAAAATGTGCAGGTTAGGATTTTCTTGTTGCTCCTGACAGAAAAAAAAAAAACCCACACCTTACCGAGGATTCGAACCCGGGTTTCCCGAAGGAGAAACCGGCGTTCTTAGCCGCTCACGTCTGCTGCGGGGGTTAAAGTGGGAAATTAACTGTTTCAGTGCAGAAGGATGATATATCGCCAAGTGTGACCTCCCGCTTGAACAGAAGGAGAAGAATATATCGCCATACTAGAGTCATCGTGTTGTTTGGTTTGTTTCGTGGTATCTTCCGCAATTTAAATTCACAATGAACGGAAATGAGCATTATAGTACTTCTGCATTTGATTGTGTAAAATGTTTGGTCCAGATCTCATCTTTTCTTGGCACGGAATCAGTTAATGGATCCGTTTTCACACCATGAAGGGTATTAGCTATATTTTGCCCGACCCATATACAGGGTGTAGTTTTATGCCATTATAATATTGCCATTCCAGGTTTTGTATTTACTTACTGTGGAGTTCATGCAACACAATGCAACATAATAGGTAACTACAAAACTTGGAACGGCAATATTTACAAAAAAAAACTGCAGTCATTAAAGATACACCCCGTATTAGACCCTCGGGGACCCAGCATTCTACCGCAAGGGCTAAAGTGCCAGTCCCATATATCCGACCAGTCGGCACATGGCTGACGTGGTCGTTATCACACCGGCCGCCGTTACTTCCCAGACAATTTCATGGTATACATTTAGGCCGGGTGGACCTGTTAGCCCTGGTCTGTGGAACAAGAAGACATCCCAGCCTCGAAGGTGGTTCGAACCGATGGTCACCAAGCTGGTAGGCCAGCTTGGTAGATACTGCACTATGGTGGCTCCGCCTGGTTAATCGTCACCAGTGATAACACGCACTCTGCTATTTACTGTGTGTGCGTGCGCGCGTGTGGACATTTCAACAACTCTTATCCGTCTCTATCCCCTCTGGAAAGTCGGGGCGACACATTAGTTAGATATAACTATACAGTGGAACAAGCCTAGCATCGGGATTCTGATCGTCAGAAAACCCACCTCCCATGATAATTTCGGCCTCGTTATCTTTTTTATACTCGCGGATGAATGAAGGGAAGGGAAAGGGGGGGGGGGGAAGAGACCCACGTGGAATATGACTCTCATGTGTCTATCTCCTGTTGTCAATCCGCACCCTGCAGATCTGCTAGGTGACAAGTATTTACTGCTGTTCACCATCGTACCACGATATCGCTATGTATCTACCCTACCCCCTCCTCCCCTTCCCTTCTCTCACACACACACACGCGCGCGCGCGGTATGGCGGCCGACCTTACATAAATCACATTGGCATCGAGTGCAGTTTGGTCAAACACATACACGACTTGAACCATACCCCTTATATGCCAGGACGGCGTGAAAATGAAACCCTTTACCATTCACATGTTAAAATATGCGTCTGTCAACTCCGATTTTAGCAACGGGGTTTCTTTGGTCTGGTTTGGATTAAATAAACAGGCACTTGTTTACACATATCCGTACTTGGACAGAAGATTCTACTTGTATCTGCACACACATCTTCAGAAATCGTAAATCTTACGTTTCATTTATCACTTAGCCTCAATGAAAACGAAAACATATTGTAAGCCCCTTATGTATTATTATTTTATTCTCCTGAATTTTAAAAGTTGTTTGTTAAAGACATTTCCACGACTTGCTTGAGATATTTTAACAAATTATGAATGGTGTCTTTCAACCAGCTGTTGAAATGGCGTGCCCAGGTTTTCCACAGGTCATTGCACAAGTTGTATATTATTTGTGTTTGCGGCTGGGTACAGCAAATCAGGGCCTGTTGAAAGATGGCTTTCTGATTTTATTGCACAACCCGATGACTTGAGGAGAGATTTGTAGCATTGGCGGAAAGTGTGGCTTGGGAATTGACATGGAAGTGTGTGTGTGTTGGTGTATACGTAAACTGGTTTATATTAGATTAAGACAGATATAGAGGTGTGTTTGTGGATGGATTGGGTGGATGGATGAGTTGATGGGTGGTTTGGATGGATGGATGAGTTGGATGGATTGGTTGGATGAATGGATGGGCTCGATGTATGAATGGGTGTCATGATTGGATGGGTTCGATGGATGAATGGGTGGCTTGGATAGATGGATGAGTTGGATGTGTGGATGGATGAATGGATGGGTGGTTTTTGATGGATTGATGAGTCGTTGTTTGTGTTTGCTGTCTAGTGCCAAAAGGTTCTTCTGTCATTATTGAGCACATCAGATACAGCGGTACTATAATTTGATCTCAGTGCAGTGTCCAGCAAGGCCTCTGCTTCAATTGCTTGCTTCTAAAACAAAATTTGGACGTCGTTCATTCTGCTTTCGTATCCTTGGTTATAATTGAGGTCAGTTGCTTTTACGATTTTCTTTATAAGTTGTTCTTTCTGTGCAGATGACACCACACCCCCCCCCCCACACACACACACACACATCCTCGTGGTTGCTGGAGATTTATTTATTTATTTATTTATTGCTTTTGAGCCTCTTAGTCCTATGGAAACATTACTGGCTTATGCTGTCCACCGACGCTCTTTTGCGTGTGGTTTAGTGGTCCAGCTCTTCGTCGTGGTTGTGTGTTCCCGGTCCACACGGCCAGGCCTCCACACGTGACTGCTCTTTGGTCTTGGCCGAGCTGCAGATTTTCCGCCGCTATGGCCAGCTAGGGTCCTTGCCAAAAAATAAAATCTCCTTCATTTTAAAAGTCTGCATGTTCTTTGTCCGATCAACACCCAAACCCAGATTAATTAACTAGATAAGTTTACGCTCAGTAGTTTGTCACTGCTTTCTGAACGAGTAGTCACTGTTGAAGTCTAACTTACTGGTGTGGGGAATAAACCCCAATACCCCGCCGTCAACGCACCGGGAGTTTAAACACAAGCGTATGAAACCCTGTAGCCACGCTCACTTGTGCTTCAGTTCATAATTAGATTTGATAATTAGATCTGCAGCAAGGGGTGCAAATGGCGGTTCAAACATATTTGTTGTTGTTTTTACAATTACGAGAATAACGTTATAATACTGAGGGTGTTTACAATATTTTTGATTCGTTGTCATTAAGGTTAAGTGGTCACGTGGCCTAACTAAATGACAGTTTGGTTAATAAAATATGGGCCTATTAACATTTACCCAAATACTAGGTCAGCATGGCTGAATGGATAAGAGCGTCCGTTCTTAAACATCCGGTACGCTAATACTGGGGTAGGGGGTTCAGTCCCGACACCGGAGTTGGACTAAAATGTTGACTTCCCGCCCCTAACGTAGGGATGTAATTTACAAGTACCTCTGAAGTCGGAGTGGGTTCGCCTGATGGCGAGGGACACTGTTAATAGGGAAAGCTAATCCACACGCAAAATTCAGTCCAGCGCTACTAGAATTAGTATGTATGGACTACACTTGAGTTCAAAGCGAGCGAGCGCCCCCCCCCCCCAAAAAAAAAATGCCCAGTTCCCTTTCCCATAATCATTCCTTGCCAGAGAATTCCCTGAAAATTAATAATCGTGTACCACCTTTATATGAGAATACCATGGGCAGACAGAAAGCCCAACGACCAAGTCCTACAAGAAATAAATGAAGATCGTAAACGGATTAGAGAAATTAAACGTCGGCTGTCAACATTTTTGTGTGTGGATATGTTATACGATGAAATAAATTAGAGAACTTGGTGACAACTGGCACGATCAAGGGGAAGAGAACACGGGAAAGACAGAGAAGTAAATATCTGCATGGCTCGACTACATGACATGGTCGAGACAAGAACACAGAGCTGATCCACGACATTGGTGATCTTGTGAAATGGCGAATCATGATCGCCCACCCTTACCGGCATGGCACATGATGGAATGGAACCAACTTTATGAGGCTGGGTCGACCCCAGAGCCATATGGGCCAGGAAACAATTCTACTAATTGAACCTGGTCCACTGTCTTGACAGGCGAGTGCGCTATCCACTATGTCAGGGCATCTACTTTATTTATTGTCCCATTTAATTCAAGTGTAATACTGCCAGCTGCCTGTCGTACTTAACTCGTTAACTCGTTAATTACCTTAAGCCGCTGGCAGCGTCCAATCTAGTGTTACCGCTGTCTTGTGGCCTAGTCTGGAGTTAATCATCAATGATTGTTTCTGATATTCCAGAGGAGTGTGGTAACGCCCTGGGGATGCACTCGTATGACATTCCAGACAAGGCGATCACGGCAAGCTCGTCCTACGACAAAACCTCTGTTGGTCCTGAAAATGCCAGGTAAGTCGTGTGCCTTGTATTTTTCCTCTTCTGCCTTTTATTATTCCTCTTCTGCCTGTTATTCTTCTTCTTCTGCCTTGCATTTTTCCTCTTGTGTATTCTTCTTCTTCTGCCTTGTATTCTTTCTTCTGCCTTGTATTCTTTCTTCTGCCTTGTATTCTTTCTTCTGCCTTGTATTCTTTCTTCTGCCTTGTATTCTTCCCCTTCTGCCTTGTATTCTTCCCCTTCTGCCTTGTATTCTTCCCCTTCTGCCTTGTATTCTTCCCCTTCTGCCTTGTATTCTTCCCCTTCTGCCTTGTATTCTTCCTCATCTGCCTTGTATTCTTCCTCTTCTGACTTGTATTCTTCCCCTTCTGCCTTGTATTCTTCCTCTTCTGCCTTGTATTCTTCCCATTCTGCCTTGTATTCTTCCCCTTCTGCCTTGTATTCTTCCCCTTCTGCCTTGTATTCTTCCCCTTCTGCCTTGTATTCTTCCCCTTCTGCCTTGTATTCTTCCCCTTCTGCCTTGTATTCTTCCCCTTCTGCCTTGTATTCTTCCCCTTCTGCCTTGTATTCTTCCCCTTCTGCCTTGTATTCTTCCTCATCTGCCTTGTATTCTTCCCCTTCTGCCTTGTATTCTTCCCCTTCTGCCTTGTATTCTTCCCCTTCTGCCTTGTATTCTTCCTCTTCTGCCTTGTATTCTTCCCCTTCTGCCTTGTATTCTTCCCCTTCTGCCTTGTATTCTTCCCCTTCTGCCTTGTATTCTTCCCCTTCTGCCTTGTATTCTTCCCCTTCTGCCTTGTATTCTTCCCCTTCTGCCTTGTATTCTTCCCCTTCTGCCTTGTATTCTTTCTCTTCTGCCTTGCTTTCTTCCTCTTCTGCCCTGTATTCTTCCTCTTCTGCCTTGTATTCTCTTCTTCTGCCTCGCAAGCTAATCCACACGCTAAACTCAGTCCAGTGCATTAGAAGTGTTATATCACGAGTATGGGCTGTGTTTGGGTTCAAAGCGGACGAAAGCAAAACAAAAAAGTCATTCTATTTCTGTTGACTTGTGGCTTCTAGAGTAAGTACTTTCTTGATTATTATTAACAGATGTTCTCAATGTATGTTCTCCCCGGCGTCAGCATCTTTTCCTCACTTCTGGACTCGCTGAGGTGTGTTTAATTCTCTCCATGACCTCCACACTGCTGATCCTATACTGATGTATATATTCTATTCCCTGAAATCACCCATTAATGAATTGTGTAGTTTATTTGCATTTAGTTATTCTCATCGTCATGTCTCTGTTCCATACAGCACTATTTAACTGTAGGGGTATATATTCTAGGTATGGTGATATCTTTTATTTATGTTTAGAAGTAAATACAAACAGAAATACGTCAAAGTGACGCAAAGGTACGGCGTCCTCAAAGTCAAGGACGAGAAGTCAACCTGTTAGTCCAACTGACCGGTGTAGGGGTTAAGTCCGCTACCTCAGCATCGGCGTACACGATGTTTACGAACGAGCGCTTGTATCTATTCGGCCATGATGACCACTGCTAGCGTATGTGTATTTAAAGCCAATCTTCTTCCTTGAAACCCCAATTGCAAAAAAAGCAGAGAACAAAAAAGATCAAGAACATATTTGTGTCATGTCACTAACCTCTTGTGTAGTTCTGGAACGCTAAACTGGAAATGTACGGCTAGCGCTGTATTGTACTTGTATAGTGGAAATCACCGGGAGCCTGCCCCTGCCCTTGTTGTGGAGCTGATTGTTGATGTTTATGATGTTGAAGCGTGCCTCGGCGGACAGGCCGTGTGCTGCCCTGGATGTTTGCCCTGCTGTCTTTGATTTACGCATCTGTACCTTCCATTGAAGATGTCAAAATAAACGGGTGTTGCTCTTGCCTCGGATCTTTCCGGTGTTGACTCTTGGCGGGAACCGAGTCACGTGGCCGCTTGTCATTTTGGCATTTATTTGTTACAATGAATGTTATCAGTACCAGTTGTTTCTCAGTGGAAGACGTGGCGGCTCACAGATTATAATGTCTGCTTGAGTTAGTTAGTTAGTTAGTTTGTTTGTTTGTTTGTTTGTTTTTTTGTTTGTAGTCAACAGATCATTCTCATTGCACGTCGAACCATTCACCCCATAAGTGCTCGGATCCCCGCAGCGTGTAGCGGTTCACGACACCAGTTCTGTGTTGGTTTATCAATCTTCTTTGGCTTCCTGCGTAGTGTTCTTGTCTGGCCACACCTCTCTTAACTTGCTGTTCTCGCAGTCTGACCATGGTTGTAGATTCACAGTCATCACTTGGTTCTCGCAAACGACTTACTGCCAGTCTCCCTGGCGAAGGAATTTAACGACTTTCTCCGTAATCCCGTATATCCACGTGGGTAGCGCAGCTGCGCGAGATTCGGCAGCGGATCGGGTCGTGTTGGTTACTTACGGGGTATGTGAGCTGGTCGCTCAGCAAGCAGTGGCAAACTACAGAGCGTAATCTTGCCAACAAAATCCACGACAGCTGAAAAATACTGGTGTTGACTGCAACACCCTGTATGGGATATGCAACTTAAAAACAAATGCACAGTCAAAAAGCAGTTAGGTGCTCTAGACGTTAGTAGCACTTGTGTGGACTACGACTGAGCTCAAAGCGAGTGATCGAAATAAAAGGAGTCAGTGCCGATTGGTCTATATAAATATGGGTCTTGCACCATATGCCCAATATAACATAATATATGTAAAGGAATCTGTTCCTCACTTGGCCCAAGACATTCTAAACACTTTTCTGTAGCATTTAAGACCAAAACTCCCCATTTTCTTCTTTAGTAATACACGAGCTAGTGTACCTACCTCAACAACTGGCAACCTCTGGTATTGTCCTGTATTTCTCTTTGCGTCAATCAATACTTCTGTTTTTGTTCGCAATGTAATTCCTGCACTTATTTATCCGTGGTTTGTGGTGACGTCTGGTTTTCTCCCGTTTTTTTTTTTTTTTTTTTTGGAATTTCTAGTTGAATTATTAACACTCAAAGCAAAACCCATCGTGGTGATTGTGATCAATACCTACGATCAATGTTTTTCAGTGTCTGAATTCCCTTGCGAAAGTAGCAAAAAAAAAAGAAAAGCACTAATTGATGCAGCCAGATCGACCCAAACGTTGTAAATAATTTGGCCCTTTCGAGTCTCTGCGAGTCGGCAAAGATTGCAGTTCCACTAGAATTAATTATATCATCAGATTGATTGGGCTAATTCTATGGGCTGTTAGTTGTTTGTTACACGGTTGCTGCACCACCGGAATTGATTCTATCATCAGATTGACTGGTCTAATTCTATAGACGTGTAGCTGGTTCAGCGCTACAGTGTCTGCAGATCTCAATATTGGGATTGTGCTGCAGGGGATCTCTGTCCCAGTGGACTATCTTTCTTCAAGACTGTTGGTTAGTTGACTTGGTTACTGTTCGTTTTGACTGTTTAGAACAGTGGTTCTCAAACCTTTTTTTTTAGCCCATGCACCCCTTCACCATATGTTCAGAATGTCATCTCCCTTTCGCCCCCTCCCGTTTCGTATTTCCACCCAATTAATTCCCCCCCCCCCCGCCCCTACACAGTATACGTAAGAATGGAAGCTAAATTTAATAACACATACTAGAACAAGTCTAGACGTCTACATAAAACGTGATTTGCGGGTGTACTTACGTTATAAAACGAATTTCAGAAGGGCAAGAAGTAAAGAACCGTAAAATATGGAGGGGAAAACAATATCAAGTAATCGATTCTTGTATTAACACGATCGATCTTTAAATAATCTTTATCCCCCCCCCCTCCCCCGGAGCCCTAAAATTCATCCCTGGGGAGAAAGGATTCCCCACCTGTTACGAACCACGGGTTTAGAAGCTCTGTATACGAGTGAGAGGCTATGTTTTTTTGGTTTTGTTTTTTTCGTGTGGATTTTACAGAGACCTATTCCCTGCTGGTTTTGTGTGCTCATAATCAAGGACTAAGTTTCCCCAAGACTGAAGGTTAGTTGACTTGGTTACTGTTCGTTTTGACGCTTTATAAGATCTGTATAGGAGTGAGGGAGGATTATTTTCGTGTGGAGTTCACAGAGACCTATTCCCTGTTAGTTTTGTATGCTCACATTTCAGGGCTTGTTTCTTAGTTCTGTGACAGAATCCTTGTCACGTCGTGTATCGTATGATTTCATTTCTCTCCCCCCACCCCTTTTTTTCCTCACATCTCCCCCACCCGACCCCAACCTTCCCTCCTCCAACTGCATTGATTATTTTCCTATAAGTGCAAAGTATGGTTTCACGTTGTATACTATTTGTTTCCTTCAGTGAGTCACAGTTGTATAGTTTCCCTATACTGTCTTATAGCAGTGTCAACTATATAGTTTCGCTTTGTACTAACCTGTCTTCTATACATGCCAATTGTACAGTTTCACTTTGTACCTTGCTGCCTTCTAGGTGTGTCAGTTGTTTCACTTTGTACCCTCTTATCTTCTCTGGGTGTCAACTGTATAGTTTCCAGTTATTGTGTCCGTCTTCTAAAAGTGCCAAATGTATAGTTGCAGTTTGTATTCTCCAATCTTCTATGGTTGCAAGTTTTATAGTTTCACTTTGTGACTTCCTATCTTCTATAAGTATCAGTTGTATAGTTTCACTTTGTGTCTTCCTGTCTTCTAAAAGTGTCAATTGTATAGTTTAACTTTGTGTCTTCCTGTCTCCCAGAAGTGCCATTTGTATGCATTTTGTGAATTATGTCGTCTGTGAATGACTATTGTATATTTTCACTTTAATTCTTGACTTCTATAAGTGCCAACTGTATAGTTTCACTTTGTGACTTTTCTTCTAAAAGTGCCAAATGTATAGATTCACTTTGTGTCTTCCTGTCTCTCAGAAGTGCCAATTGTATGCGTTTTGTGAATTATGTCGTCTGTGAATGACTATTGTATAGTTTCACTTTAATCCTTGCCTTCTATAAGTGACAACTGTTTAGTTTCACTTTATGACTTCCATTCTTCTAAAAGTGCCAAATGTATAGTTTCACTTTGTGACTTCCTGCCTTCTAACAGTTTCAATTGTATCGTTTCCCTTTACTCCCTCATGTTATCTGAGTGTCATGTGTATAGATTCCAAGTGTTACTTCCTGTCTAGCATTACATTACTATAACAGGAGCTACCGAAGAAGAAAAACGGTAGACGGCCATGTTAGTGTTTATTCAAGACGATGAATGGAGACGTAGATTAGTGTTAACAAACGAGCGAATGACGCTGTATATTTTTGTTAACAAACTGATGAATGACGCTGTATATATTTGTTAACAAACCTCAGTAGCCGCGAGAAATATGATAGACTGGTATCTGTTGGGAAGATGGCGTAAATTCTAATAACAACCACCTGTTGATCGTAACAAGGAAAGGCTGTACGGCCGAGACAAACTGTTATAATGAACAGAGGTTATCTCTCTAGCTATTCTGTTGATTGCTTCGTGACTGATGACAGATTGCTGAAGGACTGTGTAGACAAGGATTTCACTGTTGGTGATATTGGCGTTTAGTGTTTTTATTTTTAATTTCAGGAGCATAAGGATTTTGTTTTACTCCACCATGGATCGAATGTCTAGACTTCTAGGATAAGGGCGGGTAAACTGGAGAGAGAGAGAGAGAGAGAGAGAGAGAGAGAGAGAGAGAGAGAGAGAGAGAGAGAGAGAGGACTACTCTTAATTTGACTCTGCTCTCTTCTGTTCTAGAAGTGTAGCTGCTTCTTCTTCTTCTTCTTCTTCTTCTTCTTCTTCTTCTTCTTCTTCTTCTTCTTCTTCTTCTTCTTCTTCTTCTTCTTCTTCTTCTTCTTCTTCTTCTTCTCTCCTCCGTTCCAAACCTCTTCTTTCTTTTTTTAAAATTCTTTCTTTTTTCTGTCTTTGTTTCTCTCTTTCTGTCTTCCTTCCTTCCTCATCTTCTCTCCCCCCCCCCGCCCCACCCCCCCCCCCCCCCCGAACTCAGTATCAAAACATTAAAACAAACTTATGCCACGTCATGTGATTTACACCTCACACATCAGTGTTTGCCTCAACCACTCCATTATCTATCTTTTACTAGCCCCGCCCCTCTGTGCTCAATCCCAATATATCAAAGCTATAATACTTTCCCCGCATCCTAATGACATCCCTGATTGCAGGATATTAGCCTTGTTGTATGCTTTGGCATAGTCGTTCACACCATATCTTCATTTGTTATGCTTACGGCCGTTAGACGCCTTATTAAGACATAAACCCCTCACCAGCTCAATCGCGGAAACGCCCATGAAAACAGATACTGGTATTTATATACTCCTACGTGAGAGGACATTGATGGAGAAGAAAAATAACACAGATAACTCCCTCCAGCTAACTATATAAATCCGTCTTGTTTGTTTTCCTATATACACTGCTATATTCGCCATTGTATATTTTATCTGCGCCAGACAAGGTAACAAATCTCCCGCGCTAAACTGAGATTTAACCATATCTGCAGGAACGATCACAGACGTGGCGATACATTTATGACCCGGTGGTAGTCCATTTTTAACGATCACTTGGGTGATATAGAACCAGAACTGACACAGTCTATTGTTTATGAGTCTTGGAGTATTCATTGTTTCCTTTTACTTGGATGTCTTGTCTGGTTTCAGTTTTGTCGAAACATGAGCACTACAGCATGGGGGTCGCGTTATACCGTTATGCAGCCGCCGTTTCACAATATAGGATCTGTGTGCCACGCTTTGCTGCCCATGAGGTTGGAGGGTGTGACGGGAGGGTTCTGCTTCTTTCTTTATGGTTTCTATGGGGGTATAATAGCTTAGTTGATAGGGAGCAGCGGTCGGACGAGGGGTTGGATGCCATGTTCGTCGTCTCGATAAGTGAGGGAAAGTCAGGCCATCAATTCCTCTGTGCTTTCAGGCCTAGATAATGTGACGGTCAGGCCTAGATAATGTGACGGTCAGGCCTAGATAATGTGATGGCCCTACCACAACATAGACCCACTGCAGGTTCCTGCTTCAAAGCAACTTATTGAAAATTATATTTTGTTTCCTTCCGTTTCTAGAGTTGTGTCTGTTTACAGCCAAATTGCCAGATTTGCGTTTTCAGCCGATAAATGCTACTTTAGCACTGTCTTGCTCCACGATTATGAATTTATGGAGCTAATTCTTATAATACTTTCGGTGTTATGGTTGCAACATGACATATAGGGATTAACGCCGTTTCACATTCTTTCAGTGCGTTATGAGGAGGGGGAATTGGGGGGGGGGGGGGGTGGAGAGATAGAGCGGCGATACCGGGACAACAAGAGTTGAGATGCTGGCCAGTTTATGTACAGAGATGAATATTAGCATCAGAAATGAGCAGCAGTACACGAGACCGACGGCTTTGGACAGGCGTGATCATCAAAGTCACACAGAAGAAGCGATGTCACAAATACAAGGGGGGAGTCAATAAGTAAGTCACAAATTGCTGTAGAAAAATAACTAACTATGATAACATATTAAAACAAGTTTATGTTTATACATATATTGCCCCTTTATTTCTCAATATAATTTCCATCAACATTGATGCACTTATCTCATCGTTTTATCAGTCCTCCCAAACCACTGCATAGAACTGCGTGATTTGTTTTCTAAATCACGTTTTAACTTCACATTCAACGTCCGCGTCATTCGCGAAATGTCTCCCGCCAAGGTGGGTTTTCAGTGGACAGACAAGGTAGAAATCGCTAGGGGCTAAATAGGGGCTGTAAGATGGATGTTCTAGAACTTCCCACCTCAGTTGGTTAATTTTCTCCTGAGTTAATCGAGCCGTATGTGGTCTGGCATTGTCATGAAGAAGCAACACTCCTCTAATCAGCAGTCCTAGACGTTTTCTTCGAATTGCATCATGAAGCATCGATAGAACTTCACAGTACGATTCCGAATTCATATTGTCACCTTTCTTCTTGAAATTAGTTAAAAGCACTCCTTGACAATCCCAGAACACTGTCAGCATAACCTTCCCTGCTGATGGCGTAACCTTGAATTTTTGGACATAAGGGGAAGAAGGATGTTTCCATTGCATTTAAGTACGCTTTGATTCTGATGCACCCATGATTCGTCCCCAGTAACAATCCTGTTCAGAATGTCTTTTCCTTCATCTTCGTATCGACAGAGATGATGCAAGGACAGGCCAAATCGGTTCATTTTGTGTTCCTCCTTCAATTGTCTGGGTACCCACCCTGAGCACACGTTCTTAAATTTCAATCGATCTTGCATTATGCTGTATGCTGAACCATATGAGCACCCCATTGAAGATGTTACAGAGTCTATCGTTACTCGCCTGTCACCTCTAATCATCTCCTCAACCTGAACACGGATGTTTCTGTTGCAATCTCAACAGGATGACCAGACAGGATTTAATCAACAATTTTAGAGCGTCCTTGAGAAAATTTTTCAACCCAGCTATGCACCGCTTTACGGGACAAACATTCATCAGCATAACAGGAAGCATTTCCTTATGAATATCCTTTGCAGGCAGTCCTTGTGCTCACAAAAAAACGTACAACAGCACGTTGCTCTTTGGTTGTACACTCCGTACGTACAGTAGCCGTCTTGTTTATGCGTTGCGCATACGCATGAGACACCTAGCGTCACCTGACGAACGGGAATATAAAGTTCGATGCTGTAGAAAACACCAACTACATTTACATGCCATCCCACATAACTGTGTGACTTACTTATAAGCTTGCCTTCGTCCTAAAAAAGGAAATAGAGGCTTTGAAACTTAAATATTACAAGTATATTTTATAATATGATGGACCAAGAGAGAAAACACACACACACACACACACACACACACACACACACACACACACACACATTCTGCAAGATCTGAACATCGGAAAAAAAAAAAAAAAGCTGGCTCATTACAGTATACGTTATACGTTCATTTTAATGGCATTCTGAGAGATTCATATTTATGGCGTCATCTTTACAGGACGTAGCAATCAACTCCAGAATTGTTTGGCTGTTTGTGATTTAAGCGTAAGATGCGTGTTCTAAAACATGTTTACTTGAATTTGTTTGCTGGTGTTGTCCAAAGGCTCTTAACATTAACCTCTGCATTGCTAGGATCAGTCTCCATCTGATTTCTCTTGGACAGTTCCCTTTGTTTTTGAGCACAGGGCCATGATATTCAAAGTTTGTGACATTTTACATTTCTGAATTATTGATTGTAATGCTTGGTTTATGTACTTTTGTCTATTGGATATTTTATTGTTAAGAACGGTCAGTTGGACTAAACTGTTGACTTCTCGTCCTTGAACTGGGAGTGTCATTTACAAGTACCTCTGAAGTCGGAGTGGGTTCACCTGATGCAAAAGAAACTGGCAATAAGACAAGCAAATTCACACACAAAAATCAGACCAGTCTGCTAGAAGAACACGTATGGACTAGAAAGTGAGCGAGCTACTAAAGATTTCAATCTTCACCGTGTTTCTTCACGTACAGTATAACCTCCTCTTAACACTATGTATTAGGAGGACCGCCGTCTTCCTGGCCTAGGTGTTAGCGACTTTCTCCGTAATCCCGTATACTCTCGCGAGTAACGTGACGTGCGCGAGAATCGGTGGCTGTTCTAGCCGCGTCGGTAACTTAGGGGTATGTGAGCCGGTCGCTCAGACAGCAATGGCAAACTACTGAGCATAATCTTGCCAAGAAATCAACAATCAGCTGAAAGATGCTGATGTTGACAGCGATGTCCTGTAAAGGATATGCAAAAGAAAGAAAAAAACATAGGAGGACCGTTTCACGACCATATATATGCCTCAGATAATGCACATACTAGCAAGGAGTCCCTGGGAATTTACGAAGAATCTAAGTAAAGTCAAAGTTCTTGGCACGACCGAACAATTCTCCGAAGACGGAGTTCTTGGCGCGCCCGGAGAGTTCTCCGAAGACCGGTGTAACGGCAACTTGTTCATTTCCGGCACTGGCAAAAATCTTGTGTTTGTTTATCCTGTGCTTCGAGAAAGCTAGTGTGCACGCGGATTAGGGAACCAACACCGCCAGACTGTATAAACGCGGTACACATGTTTACGTTACAGATTTGCCTGGCTTTTCTCTTCCACAAACATTGATTTAGTTTCTGTATTGTCAGTACAAGATGTCTTTATCCGACGGTTCGAGCTGGAGAGGCCGGGGAGGAGAGACTCCGTTCCATAATTGTGTGTTTAGTTATAATGGCAAGTGGCCAAGAATTATGGGAAATTGCACGGGTACAACTGACTCGACCATGTTCTGGTTTGTTCGTGTAATTTTATCTTACCTCCACCCTGTCTGGCCCTTGTCGCTTCTTGAGCGTTCTGTGTTCATTTTGATATGATCTTCTTGTCGGAACTGTTGTCATACCTATCTTCATTTTTAGTCACTGTTCTTTATATGTGTGTTCAGTAACATTAAATGTTCTCATATTTGTGTTCAGGTATGTTTAAGTTTTTTTTTTTTTTTAATGTGTGTTCCCCGTGAAGGTTAACCCTGTCAATAAATGCCCACAGAAGTCGGATGTGTCGGTCTAACGTCGCAAGAACGCAGCTATGCTGTAAACAGGCACAACACAATCATGTCCGAATACAACTCTCCGGATGAACGCAGAAGAAGAAGAAATGTGTGTTCAGTTACATTAAATGTTCTCATATCTGTGTGTTCAGTTACATGACATGTTCTAATATATGTGTGTTCAGTTACGTTAAATGTTCTAATATCTGTGTGTTCAGTTACGTTAAATGTTCTAATATCTGTGTGTTCAGTTACGTTAAATGTTCTAATATCTGTGTGTTCAGTTACGTTAAATGTTCTAATATCTGTGTGTTCAGTTACGTTAAATGTTCTAATATTTGTGTGTTCAGTTACATGCCATGTTCTAATATCTGTGTGTTCAGTTACATGACATGTTCTAATATCTGTGTGTTCAGTTACATGACATGTTCTAATATCTGTGTGTTCAGTTACATGACATGTTCTAATATCTGTGTGTTCAGTTACATAACACGTTCTCATAATTGTGTGTTTAGTTACATTAAATATTCTCATATTTGTGTGTCTAGTTACGTTAAACATTCTCATATTTGTGTGTTTAGTTACGTTAAATATTCTCATATTTGTGTGTTTTTTTTTGTTTTGTTTTTTTTTGTTTAGCATATCCTTTACAGGACTTAGCTGTCAACACCAGCATCTTTCAGCTGTATGTTGATCTCTTGGCAAGATTACGCTCAGTAGTTTGCCATTGCTTTCTGAGCGGCCGGCTCAGTATCCCGCAAGTCACGCGCGGGGGTCGAACCACCTCAGCTCTCGCTCCGCTACGAGACTCTGCGTGATAAACGGGATTACAGAGAGAAAGTGTTGTAACCCCACAGCCAGAGAGACCGGCTTTTTGTGTGTTTAGTTACGTTAAATATTCTCATATTTGTGTTTTCAGTTACGTTAAATATTCTCATATGTGTATGTTCAGTTAAATAAAATGTTTTCATATTTGTGTGTCTAGTTACGTTAAATATTCTCGTATTTGTGTGTTTAGTTACGTTAAATATTCTCATATTTGTATGTTTAGTTACGTTAAATATTCTCATATTTGTGTGTTTAGTTATGTTAAATATTCTCATATTTGTGTGTTTAGTTATGTTAAATATTCTCATATTTGTGTGTTTAGTTGCGTTAAATATTCTAGTTATGTTAAATATTCTCATATTTGTGTGTTTAGTTGCGTTAAATATTCTCATATTTGTGTGTTTAGTTACGTTAAATATTCTCATATTTGTGTGTTTAGTTGCGTTAACTATTCTCATATTTGTGTTCTTGTTCTTTCTCCTCTTCATCCCTTACTGAGACATAGTCCTTCAACCAACTCACTCCAAGCCTTCCTATCCTTAGCTAGCCTATATAGCCCCCTATATGTCCTCCCCATAGTCATTTCTGTCTGACTTCTCTTCTCCGTAAATTTTATTTATTTATTTATTTATTTTGCTTTGTGGGTTCCACATAATGGTCATTCTAGTTCTTCTATTCTCGTGACCGTGCGGTAGATTTTCTCAATATGATGCAAATCGTATAAATGCCGCGCGCGTGTGTGTGTGTGTGTGTGTGTGTGTGTGTGTGTGTGTGTGTGTGTGTGTGTGTGTGTGTGTGTGTGTTTTAATTTTCTTTAAAAATGAGAAGAGGCATCGGGAAATATCGTGACGACTAGGAAAATCAGTGACAAAAGAGGCTGACCAAACCGAGAGAAATTATGCTGGGTGGACTGAGACGGTGGCATTGAGGAATATCGTCAGCAGGGCTGATCCAGTACATAAAGGACCGAGATCTGTGGAGAGACATAACCGCCTATGCCAGTTGCTGGGACATATGATATTGATGTATTTGTTGATGGCCCATTAAGACACTTTAGAAAGACATGAATCAGACTAAGACACTTTAGAAAGACATGAATCAGACATTCAAGACTTCGTGAACAACGACTCGTCTCCAACCCGATACCAACAGCAGATTATCTTAAAGTACATGCCATTAATCAACAAAAACTACTACTCAACAATGAATAGTACAGCCAAAATGTCTAGGCAACCGGACTTAAGAAATATGTACAGACCGTACTCACGAAAACAGAGAAATAAAAGTGGCAACGTATCCTTATCTACTGGTATCGCCTCTCAGGGAGGGATGCAGGTAAAAGTTATCCGATATCTATCTGCCTTGGTGTTATCCGATATCTGAATATCACACCAGAGCTGGATTAAAGAGCGGAACTAGATTTTAACGGCCTGATAATTAATCACCCGGAGGCAGGTTGTTGGGAGGTGGCGGTAACGGACAGGTACGGTTGATGATAGACACTTATAGCGTATCTGGTGCCTGGAGGGGATATCTTGACTGATGAGTACATCAATCTGATACGACTGTCCAGTTCTTCCTTCTACTTACGCTCTGGCTTGGTCAAGTTGGTTGATGTGAATGAACTTGGCACTTCAACCTTTAACCTGTTGAAGATGCGGCCTACAGCAACAAGTCCGCTAGTTAAGCTCGTTCTATGGAGTTCTTCTTCTTCTTCTTCTCTTCTTCTTCTTCTTCTTCTTCTTCTTCTTCTTCTTCTTCTTCTTCTTCTTCTTCTTCTTCTTCTTCTTCTTCTTCTTCTCCTTCTTCTTCTTCTTCTTCTTCTTCTTCTTCTTCTTCTTCTTCTTCTTCTTCTTCTTCTTCTTCTTCTTCTTCTTCTTCTTCTTCTTCTTCTTCTTCTTCTTCGGCTACTGTTACCGCTCATGTTGTCCGGATGTCAAATGCCGTACAGAAACACCCCCGATATCCCAATAAAGACTGTGACAATGATCTGGAACAGGAGGAGATTATTGCCATCGATCGCTGGGATTGGCGTTGTCAAATCATTGCTGGAGTGGGATTATGGTTAGTTAGCGCGCCTCCCAAAACAAAAGTGTTCCAGGTTCAGTCTCCAGCCCAGGCAGAATTTGTGTCTTTGTGTTCTGAGGTTGGCTAAGCCTCATAACAATTGAACCAAACAATTTCATAATTGTCAGTGAAGAAAAAGCAACGAGGAAGGAAACTGGCCATCCACCTCGTATGTCGTAGCCCAGGTTGTGACATCCAAACCTTATCGGTTATGGGACTGCTTTTGTGGTTGCGTTATGTCAGAGAGAGAGAGAGAGAGAGAGAGAGAGAGAGAGAGAGAGAGAGAGAGAGAGAGAGAGAGAGAGAGAATGAGAGAATGTGTGTATAATAAATGTTTGCTAATGTATATGTGATTGTTTTTTTTTTGTTTTTTTTTTTAACTCATGCGTAGTCCCTACACACTATTTATAGTAGTAATGAACTGAATTTTGCGTTTGGATGAGCTTTCTCTATTAATAGTGTCGCTCGCCAACAGGCGAACCCACTCCGACTTCAGAGGTATATATGTGATTGCGAGTGGGCATATATGTATGCGAGGGAGTGTGTATCTGTGGGTCATTTAGTGGGTCTATAGCTGTGAGAGTTTGTGTAAATGATATCTGCCTGTCTCATAACAAGGTAATATGCATTGCTTCCTTTCACAACATTCACGTGACAATGTTGTTTTCTATGTGAATGTAACATACATAATAGAATATAGATGTACGAAAGATGAGTGGTTGAAAGGGCTGAATATAGGACGAGCCTGGCCTGCTTGCCTAATTTGTGGCCCTTTGAAAATAAAAGTTCGTTCGTTCAATGATTCAATTCATATGAAAATGTAACCGTATCTTTGCAGAATTCGGCACGAGAAGAAGGGTGGAGCGTGGTGCCCAAGGCGACAAATTGAAGAGAATGTGTACGAGTACTTGCAGATAGACTTAGGCAAACTTATGGTCATTACCAAGGTCGAAACTCAAGGACGGTTTGGCAATGGGCAGGTAAGGGTAATTTTTGTTACGTGTGTGATAAAGGGACACAAGTCTTTGTTATCTGTGTCTGCTCCATATGCGATTATCTATTCTTTATATGTACCAGTCAATCTCATAGGTGATTGTAGAGGGTGTATTTTTAATGACTGTGGGTTTTTTTTTTTTTTTTTTTTGGTGAAAATATACCCGTTCCAAGTTTTGTATTCACCTCCTGTGGAGGTCATGCAACATAAAAGGTAAATTCAAAACTTGGAACGGCAATATTTTCAAAAACGCCAGTCATTAAAAGTGCACCCTATACTTCTTACACATAGTGAGAGTGCCATAAATGAGCCCTGCCAGTCCACGTAGGAGTTAACCCATCGCCACATGTCTCGGTTTTCGGATGTTCTGAATCACTTCTCTTGTTGATATTCCTTCATGCCACCTCCCCCTCCCCCCCCCCCCCCCCATCCCCGGTCCACCCAGCATCATTTCTCTCGGTCTGCCCCTGCTTTTTCTACCATTGATCTTTCGAGTCGTCAATGCATCTCGCCTCATTGCATGACCAAATAATACTCCGTTTCCTCTTCTTATGTTCTGCTTTTGTTAGCCATTCCAGACGATCGTTGTAAGTTAATCTGACAGTCCAAGGTATTCGATGATCGTTGTGATTTAATCTGACAGCCCAAGGTATTCGCAAAAGACGTCTCAGAAACCACATCTCCGTTGCCACCAGTTACTTCCTAATACACAGAGCATACGAAAGGCACGTGTTCTGTGTTTGTTTTTACAAGATGTATATAGTTTGTCCCTGTGAAAGTCATACGTGTGTTTTTGTTTTTATCGTTATTGCCCCAGATTGAACAGCTGCTATGACCTTCTAGAAATGAAAGATGTAGAGGTAGTTTTGGCGGGAAAATGGAGGGCAGTCGTTCAGGAGGGTGATAAGGTTGTGCGTGGGTGAAAAGCATTAAGAGATTGGCTGTAAGAAGCATGTTTCAGTGTTCCCTGAATACATAGGACAGGAGCTGTTGGGGACTCCTTTCAGCTAACCTTACATGCGGAGATGGCACTTAATACTGATGTGACTGGGACACATCATGTGAATTATGATATCCAGCATTGAATATTGTTCACGGAAGATCAGGTAAAATATGTAGCGGTTGTAGTAGTAGTAGTGGTTGTAGTAGTAGTAGTAGTAGTAGTAGTAGTAGTAGTAGTAGTAGAAGTAGTAGTAGTATTTGTGGTGATAGTAATAGTATTAGTATTGGTAATATTAGGAGTTGTAACGGTAGTAGTAGTAGTAGTAGTAGTAGTAGTAGTAGTAGTAGTAGTAGTAGTAGTAGTAGTAGTAGTAGTAGTAGTAATGGCAGTAGTAGTAGTGGTTGTGGTAATCGTAGTAGTAGTAGTGGTGGTAGTAGTAGTTGTAGTAGTAGTAATGCTAGTGTTGGTGGTCTTCGTCGTATTGTTGTTGTGGATAGTGGTCGTAGTGGTGACGTCAGAAGTGTTATCAGCTGCAGTAACAATAGTGGGGTTGTTATTAGTAATAGTAGCAGTGGTATAGGTGGCATTAATAATAGTTATAGTGGTGGTAGTAGTAACAGTGCTGGTGGTAGTGGTGGTAATAATAATAGTAGTGGTGGGGGTGGTAGTAATAGTAGTAGCAGTAGTGATGGCGATAATAATAATAGTAGTGGTGGTGGTGGTCGTCGTCATTTCTTCATCGTAGTGAGGTAGTGGATAGTGGTATTAGTTTGCCATGATGTGAATAGTGGTAGCAGCTGCCTTGCTGTTGCTGTGGGCAGTGGTTGTAGTTGCAGTGGCGGCGGCTGTGGCTGCCAGACAGGGCAGATTAAGTCAAATGTTGGTCGATTATGTTGCAGCTGTCCTCCATGATACGTGATACAGGCGGTATAAAAAAAAAAACCTGGCCTAACAGACGACCCCGCATGCCGTAATCCGTTTTCCATTCGATGAACTCACTGCACGTGCCGTGGGAATTAATATAAAGCAACAGTATGTCTCATCTGTCCTCGTGAAGACATGCTAGTCTGTCTCCACCTCTCCCAAATATAGGGCAGTCTCTTCCTTGCTTCTTTTTATGCTTTAGTGTGTGCCCTTTTCGGAGAGAGCTGTCCGTGGTCAAGAGGTTTAGCCGTTTGTATCGCGCCCAGCAAGTACTGGGTTTGAATTCGGGCTGTGTTGTTCAGACAAGAAGTGCACGTTTCCCGAAGACCTCTTGTGGCTGCAAATTTCGATTTTGCAGAGCGAAATCGAGCCAGATGTGGTTAAATTGAGCATTGAAATTGCGGTGCGTACAAAGAAACAAAACAAATAACAGGATGACCCTAGTGTGCCGATATATCGTCTTTCTGTCCAAATGGGAGGTCACATTTGGCGATATGTTATCCTTCGGCACTGAATCAGTTAATCGGGCGCTTCCGTGTAAAGGTTAAAACGTTGTTCTAACCATGGCACGAGTGTGGTCGGACCAGAGTTCTTCTTCTTCTTCTTCTTTTCTTCTTCTTCTTCTTCTTCTTCTTCTTCTTCTTCTTCTTCTTCTTCTTCTTCTTCTTCTTCTTCTTCTTCTTCTTCTTCGTTCATCCGGAGATTTTTCGGACGTGGTTGCGTTGTGCCTGTTTACAGCAGACCTGCGTCCTTGCGTCGTTAAGCCGACACATCCGACTTATGCTGGCATTTATTGACCGGGTTAACCTTCCCGGGGGGGGGGGGGGCAGAGTTCGATGCGTTATCGTCGGTGGCCTCATATTTTCGCCGCGCACTCCGGCCTACAAAATTCAATGGTCCTAAGACGTTACATATTCACTCACAGCAAGTCCCTCCTACGTCCCCATCCCATGTGTAGAAAACAGAACAGTTTCCACCTCGTTCAACAGGCTTTATCAGCCTCGGTTACACGTCCCTATTTATAACTGTCATTTACTGCCAATATAGTACCTTGCGGTGTTTGGCAGGGCGGTCTTGAGCCTGAGGAATTAAGGCCGGCCTGGCTAGTGCAGTCGCCGCAGTTTTCATTTTGCCCCCGACAGAAATAGAAAAAAAAAAAAACACTCCACACCTTACCAAGGATTGGAACCCGGGTCTCCCGAAGAAAAGTCCGTCATTCTAGCCACTGTCCAGCCGCTTATAAACGTCGCTCTAATGACGTCTCGCCAAAAAAAAAAAAAAAATTGTCGATCTCTGGCCAGTTCCCCCTGCCTCACACACCATCATGCCCAAGGTTTCTGCAGTGCCCCGTGTCCATCTTCGTGCTAATCAACCCCTGCCACTTCATCCAGGTACCACATCTTCCGTCACTGTTCTGTACAAGCCACTGTGACGGTTCCAATGCCACTTCATCCAGGTACCACATCTTCCATCAATGTTCTTTACAAGCCACTGTGGCGGTTCCATATGAACAGAGTAGTTTAGTTTCCGAGACAGGATACGGTTTATGAGCCAGGTTGCTTCGATGTTCACACCTTGTAGAATGTCAGTATTTGTCTTCTTCTCGGTCCACGATAAAGGGCGTCTCCGTTTCCAAGTGTTTACTCCGCCTGCCACGCGCTCCAAAGGTTTGGGTTCGATTCCGGCCTATGCTGTTCAGTTCACAAGTGGAGTTTTCTCGGAGACTCCTGGGGGTTCGTTGCTGGCGCTACAGAGTTCGTGCTTTGTGTGACGTTTTCTGCAGGTCGCCCTGTGGAGAGAGACCACGGAATATATTATAAAGTTGTTGCATATTCTTTACAGGACGTAGCAGTCAACCCCAGCATTTTTGGCTTTTCATAATTCCTGGGCAACGAACTGCGTCAGTAACCTCTTCCCCTTTCACCCTTGTAAACGGTCCGCGATGTTCTAAACAATTTTTTGTAACATTTCAGCTCAAAAGCCAACATTTTCTTCTTTAGTAATTGCCAAATCGTCCATGACTAACATCCATATCTTGTTACAAGAAAGATTCATGATTTCAACAATGTTACATTGACTTGTTTACTGGTGTTGTGCCATAGGTTCTTAATACTAACTATAGTGCTACTTGTACCTTTTATATATGACTCTTGAGTAAACACAAGAGAGAAAACACAAAAAGAAGACACTTGTGGATTTTTTTGTCTAATGTTAGACCAGTGTCAACAACGATTCCAGGCGATGTACAAATTCCATACATGTTCGTTCACAAATATCGCCCCAATAATGTAGGAAAAATTGGTAACCACTGCGTGGAACCAAAGCACGTGTGCGTTTTCGTTACGTTAGCTTAATTAGTCCGTTTCTTTCATATACTCGAACGTACAGCTGCACATTTTTTAACCCGTTCCACGTCATTTCAGCGCTTTCATCATCATCATCATCGTTTGACTTTTTTTTTTTAAACAGTTAAATTAGAAACTAGAGAAAGAAGTGAGTTCGGAACGCGGTACTAGTTGAAAAAGAACTGGTTTTCACAACAGTTTTGGAAAAGTAATTTGTTTAGGAAATTCGGCAGTAAAAGTCTGGTAAAATACAGGATTGATTAGTTTCCCCTAGAGGCCACGGAGAAATCATTCCATTGCAGGGCTTTAGCAGCAAAAGTGTAAGCCGTATTCATGATGCCAGATTGGGTATATGATTTACACGTGGACTCCTGGCCATAAAACATTTCTTGAAATCGTATTCTGCTTTCTGTAGAATCTTCGCGTTGAAATGTTTTGTGTTCACCGTGTCCTTCCCAGGTCACCTTGATACACTTTAACTGTTGATGTGTTCACGAAGTCCCTTGGTGGTGTTGTGGTGTGTGCGTTGCTTACCAAAACTGTGGTAGTGGTTCAGTTCCCAGCAGTGGTAAAGTGCATGATCCACTTTCACGCACGAGGCGTAGTGTGTTTATGATACTAGCCGCATGAATAGTTAGGTACAACATTTAGTTGCATATATTTTACAGGACGTTGCAGTCTACCTCGACAGTTTACGAC